>JAVJIF010000050.1:3272500-3450205 GCA_038442645.1 Agave tequilana
CCATGCTTTGAATGAAGAACTTTCCATAGTTTGTGAAAAATTAATAGAAAACTATAAAATTTTGAAAAAGAAAAGTCTAGGCCTTGAAAAAGAAAATAAATGTTTGCATTCTAGACTTGATTGTATTTTGCAAGAGAAGGAGGAGATTTCTAATGAGAGGGATTCATTAAAATCTCAACTTGACCTTGCACTAAAAGAAAATGATTTTTTAAAATCTAAAAATGATTGCCATGCTATTTTGAAGAAGAATGAAAATTTGTCTTCAAAAGTTGATTTTGTTTTAAAAGAAAATGATGTTTTGAAAAATGAAATTGATTTTATTTCTAAAGAATTAGAAATTTATTTAAATAAAAATAAATCTTTGAATAATAATATGGATGCTCATGTTTGCCATGCTAGGGTAGTATTTCACACACCTCCTATTGCATGTGCCACCTCTTCTTTAATTAACAATGAAATATCCATGCTTAAGAAGAAGGTTGATTGTTTGGGCTCCACTATGAGCCAATGTGCCATGAACCACTCACGTTTGGAAACTTTATTTCGAAAGAAACAAGTTCCATCCTTTATGCATGCACACCCTCCACGGCATACACATGCTTCTCACGGACACACCCATCAACACATGTATGCTCATGTGTACACATGTACACATTGTGGCCAAAAAGGCCATCTTGCTAAATTTTGCTATGATTGTTTACATGTTGAGAATTTAGTAAAGAAGTTTGTTTGGGTTAGAGAAGGTACTAACCTCCATGGACCCAAAAGAGTATGGGTACCAAGAACCACCCCTAAAATTTTTGATGTAGGTGTGGGCTCTCACATGACGTGAGAGTAGAAGCACCTTGGAGTGGATGCGTTCCGAGCTTCATGAAAATCAATTGGATGCATCACTTTCAAGGGAAGATTTGGTGGAGAAGACCACCACGTTTTGGAGACAAGGAGAGTTACTTCTTCGGTTTTGGTAACAATCCTTTACTCCCATTTATGTTTACATGCTTTCCATGATTATCTTTATTAGCATGATTTGATGTTTAGTGATCATCATGAATATGCCATGTTAATTAGATTAGTATTATACATATTAGTTGGTTGAAACACCCATGTTTTATATGGACTTATATTTTTGTGTTCTCACCTTGGTTAAACTAATTTGTATGACCTAGATCTAATGCACATGCATGTACATATTGATCATATATGATTTGTATTTCATTTTTTTTTATTGTGAAAATACCATGTTTATTGAATCCTTGACATACATGTATAGTATTTGAGACACCCATGTTTAATATGGATTATTATTTTGTGTTCTCATATTTGATTAGCTATCATGTTTATCATGGGTTTAATAACATATGTATTTACATAATAATCATGTTTGAGTTTTATCATGTTGATTTTTATCTTGTTTTTGACGCTTCATGATTCGAATATATGTTTAGATATTAGTTTTCATTAAGACTAGGTATATACTTGTACATATAGTGGGCCACAAATAAATCTATATATGTTTGGGCTTGAATGCTTATTTGAACCCATTAGATGTGCTAGTATAGTTTAGTTTTGATGATTCATACATTTTAAACTTGTATTCTCATTTTTTGAATTTGTTTTATGATTATGTTGTTTCACTTCATGTATATGTGTTTCACTTCATGTATATGTGTATTATTGCCAAACTTTAAGATATACATGTATACCCCTTGAGTCATTTGCCTTTCATGCAAATCTATATATGGACTCAATTATGTTTAGGGATATGTATGTATACTTATTGTGTTGACAATTCATACATATATCTTGAAATGAAATTGGTTTTGATGAAGATTTAGTTTTTTTTTTGATTTTGTGTTTATGTTTAACTTCATGTATATGTCTATTTTATCCAAATTATTAGATATACATGTTTATCCTTTTTGAGCCACGTGCCTTAATGCATATATAATTTGTGGACTCGTTGTGTTTGGATATGTATTGATACTTTAATTTGTATAAAACATACATATTTCTTGAAGATTAAATAAGTTTTATTGATTTTCATGTTTTCTTATTTCAAGAAAATTTGAGCTTAATTGAAAATTTCATAATGCCATGTCACACATTACTTGTACACTCACCATTTTAAAGAAAAAATATTTCTCATGAGTATGTTTTCATGAGCATGTATGGACTCTATTGAATATTGAGTGTTTTCAAGTGCTATGTGATTTACATGTATTATGAAAATAATTTTGTTTTATTCCTTACTTGAAGGATTTCGTACTAGTTTATAAGATTTTCCATTTAGCTAGTTACGGTATTCTTCATTTTGGTAGTGTTTTTCAAACTAAGCTTATTTTCAAATCTATTTTTGAAAACCCCTACCATCTATGGGAGGTTGGATGGGAGTCCATGCCTTGTATGTTTATATTGAAAATCATTTTAAACTTGTGCATGAGATGGGTGGATTAGTTATATGAGTTATACACTTGAACTTATTGTTATGTCAATTGGTATCATTGAACTCTTTCAATTGGTATCATTTTGATCCTTTTTGTATACTCATATGTTTATTGTGTATGTATATTTTCAATTGGTATCATCTATTATTGATTGGTACTCATTCTATTTCATACACATATACTTGTTTTATTTGTACTTATTATATCCCTATATCTTTAAAGCACAAATCTTGTTTTTATGCTAGTGCTTGAACTTCAACTTTATTTCAATTGATTTAGTTTTCAATTGGTATCCTTTTACAAGCCTATGCATAGTTTTTGTTGGTATTTCATAAAGGGGGAGAAAATTCGATTTTCATATTTCAATTGGTATTTGTATTCCCACTCCCTTACTTTATGATTGAAAATTTTCAAATTGGAATCATATGTTCAAAATGAAAATTATTTACAATTGGTATCAAGATGTCTTATGTTTTAAATTGGTATCTAAAAATTTTGATTAAAGAAAAATATAAAAGTTTTGATTGATTGATTTTTGTTTACCTTCAATTGGTATCTAAAATTTTGTTTACTTTCAATTGGTATCAAGATGCTTCATTGACATATTTTTAATTGATATCATGTTTTTTATAGTCACCCCTTATTGACCTTGTTTTTATTTTTTTTTAGACAAAAAGGGGGAGAACATTGTTTTATTGTTTTGATTGACAAAAAGGGGAGAAAGATTTTTACCCCTCATTTATTGTTTTGATTGTTTACCCCTTTGTTGATGATTGACAAAAAGGGGGAGAATAATTAGTGTTTTATATATGCATACTTATGTTTTTGCATATATTAAGTTTTATTTATGTTTTATTGGTATCTAGAGCATCTAGTGTTATTGTTAATGCTTTATTAATTTAATTGGTAAAACTAGAGCTTCTAGAATATGTTTATTTGTTTTATGCATTTTGATGCATACATGTTTATATACATTCATTGCATATCTTTTGTTTACTTGTTTATGCATGAGTTAAGGGGGAGCTTCTTTGAAGCTTAACTTTAATCCATGCATATATAACTCCATGAGTTTTGTCATCATCAAAAAAGGGGAGATTGTTGGCCCAAAGGCCTTCCACTCTAGTTTTGATGATGATTAACTCATGTAGTTACGTTTACTAATAATCTTGTGTTGTTTAAGTTTCAGATCATTAACCAAGATATTAGTTGATGATTAGCTTCAACAAGGAGTTTAGAAGCTTCTCATGATGATTCCAGGGCCAAAGCTTCAAAATCACACATTGCCTAGCCCATGGATGGAGTTTTGAAGCAAGTCTACTTGAAGATGAAGATCGTCAAGAAGACTTAGGTATCCATAGTTTAGATTGTGTGTTTTAGATCCATATTGTAAAGCTTAGTATAGTTGATATGGTCAAGTGCACAAAACTCACACATGTTTTTATGTTTGGATATTGATTTTTCGGTTTCGAGTTTAACCGATATGAGTTTTCATGAATAATAGATTAAAACAAGTTTACTTTATTCTTATGTATATTAGATATGTTCTAGATATACATAAATGCTTAAACTTGCTAGATAAACTTATTTTGACTATCCTATTCATGTTGGAAAAATCAAGTTTGGAAAAATACAAGTGTTTATTTTTGATAAAATTTGCAAGACTCAAAATGAATTGATTTGATTGATATATGTCTTGAAATTTTTATCACTAGTTTGTGTTTTAATATAAAATGATAAAACAAGTTTTGTGGATTTTTAGAAGTGTTAAAAGATTTTTATAAAATATTTTTTTCAAAGTTTTCTGACTCAGTTTTTCAGTCCAGGCTTCAATCAGTCGACTAAGTCAACTGACCTAGTTGACTTGGCTGAAGTCGGTCGACCGGGCCGGTCGACCGACGTGCACAAAACTGTGCACGTTTGGAAACCCTGGGACGGTCGACCGGGCCGGTCGACCGGACTGAGAGCAGTGCTCTCTGTTTGTTTGGGTCGACCGGGCCGGTCGACCGTGGCTGCAACGGTCATATTTCCGACCGTTAGAGGTCGACCGGGCCGGTCGACCGCTGCCTGTCAGAGCTGCCAGCTCAGCTCTAACGGCTAGTTTTGTATTGGGCCTATATAAACCCCATTCTCTTGGGTTTTTGGCCAAGGTTTTTGCAAGAGAAAAAATACCAGTTTTCATGAGTTTAAAACAAGTTTTTAAAAGAGTTTTTGGGCTTTAAACTTCTCATCTTTATTGTTTTGGGTTTTTGGAAAATCAAAGAAAAATAGGTTTTTGGGATATTACTTTAGCTCTTCATTTCTATCATATAGCAAGTGTTTTCCCAAGGATTTTTCTTTCTTGCTTGTTTCCAAAAACACCTAATTTCCACACTTGAGCTTATCATCTATCCTAATCTATTTAGGATCTTGTTTTTGTGGAAAAAGAAAAGAGAAAAGAAAAGAGAAAAGAAAGAGTGATTGTTTGTGGTCTTGGAACCACTTGTTGTAAACCCTCCTTTATTTGAGTATCCCTCTTTGGTAGAGGTTGATCAGAGTGGTATTGTGTTTGGATCCCTCTTCGGTAGAGGTGATTGTGTTTGTATTGGCTACGGGCCTTATCCCTCTTCGGTAGAGGTGGATTGTGGTTGTATAGCCTCGGTGGCTTTGTAAGGTTGAGAGAGTAGTTCGGTACTCCTATAGTGGATTGGAAATCCTACACGGTGGTGTAGGCGGGGATGTAGAGTTAGGGGCTCGAACCTCGTAACATATTATTGTGTTTGCGTTTGATCCAATATCTCTCTAACTCTTTCTCTTTATATTTGTGCAAAGCATCATTCTTATTGTCATATCATTCATATCTATTTGCTTGTGTGATACGTTGCATAATTCATATTGATATATCATCTTATATGCTTGGTTGTTTGTGTGTGCCTCACTTGTACCTAATCAACAAGAGCTTCACATAGCACCTCAACCCATTCAAGGAGAATCAAGAGGAGTTAGTCCAAAGCCCTTCACGGGGAATTCGGCTACACTTGTTGATTGTACTAAGTGTGTTTGCAAAATTTGCATTAGCTTCCGCATTTAGCGCACTTAGTTTTGTATTTAGTTCTAGATTAGCAATAACACCTATTCACCCCCCCTCTAGGTGTCCCTTCATTTTATGGATGACTTCTCCATCCACGGAGATTCATTTGATCAATGTCTTCATCATCTAAAGTTAGTTTTGCAAAGATGTAAGGAGAAGAATCTATCTCTGAATTGGGAGAAATGTCATTTCATGGTGAGAGGGGGGATTGTCTTAGGCCATGAGATTTCTAGGAGAGGAATTGAAGTGGACAAGGCAAAAGTAGAAGTGATTGCTAAGCTTCCACCACCAAAAACATCAAGGATATCAAATCCTTTCTAGGACATGCTGGGTTCTACCGATGGTTCATAAGGATTTTTAGCAAAATCGCTAGGCTCTTAACCAACCTGCTCGCGAAGGACGTGCCCTTTGATTTTAACGAAGTATGTTTCAAATCATGGAAGCAACTTAAGCAAGACTTTATATCTGTGCTTATTATTTTTGCTCCAGATTGGGCACAACCATTTGAAATCTTGTGCGATGTCTCTGATTTTACTATTGGCGCTGTTCTTGGACAGCGCATCGACAATAGGCAGCACGTGATCTACCACTCGAGTAGGACCCTGAATGATGCCCAACAGAATTATACAACGACCGAGAAGGAATTCTTGACTGTTGTCTTTGCATTAGAAAAATTCCGGCCCTACTTGTTAAGATCAAAGTCGGTGATTTTCACGGATCACTCGTCATTGAAATACCTTATGACCAAGAAGGAAGTAAAAGCCCGATTAATTCCATGATCCTTCTACTTCAAGAATTTGACCTGAAAATTCAGGATAAATGAGGTATAGAAAATGTTGTTGCTGATCATCTATCACGAATTCTTAATGCACATCTCATACAAGCTCCGGTCAACGAGGATTTTCCAAACGAGCACATCCTGGCCATTTTCAAGGAACCGTGGTATGCGGATATAGTCAATTACCCTGGCCACTGGACAATTACCCGCTGACTGGACAAAGCAAGACCCGTGTCATTTCTTTTCCCAAGTATGGTACTTCTTCTGAGAAGAGCCGTGTCTTTTTAAGTATTGTCCCGACCAGATTATTCGACGACGCATACCAGAGGAAGAACAGAGGAGTGTGCTTAGCTTTTGCCGTGAACTTGCATGCGGCAGACATTTTGTTCCCCGCAAAACCGCAAAGAAAGTTTTACAAAGTGGGTTTTACTCGCCCACTTTGTTCAAAGACTTATTCTACTTTTGCAAGTCATGTGCAAACTGTTAGAAGATTGGGGAAATTTCGAGAAGAGACATGATGTCCCTGAACCCGATTCTCGAAGTCAAAATTTTTGATGTTTGGGGTATCGACTTCATGGGACCTTTCCCAAATTTCTTCGGCAACCAGTTCATCTTGGTTGCTGGATTATGTCTCTAAATGGGTAGAACCTGTGCCTACAAAAACCAATGATAACAAAGTGATTGTCAAATTTCTCAGGAAAAATATCTTCTCCCGATTTGGCACCCCCAGAGCGATAATTAGTGATAATGGGTTGCATTTCTGCAATAGAGTTTTTGAATCTCTGATGTGGAAATTTTCCATCACTCATAAGTTATCCACTCCGTATCATCCCCAAACAAATGGGCAAGTTGAAGTGACCAATCAACAAATCAAGCTCATTTTAGAAAAGACTATTAGACAAAACCAAAGAAATGGTCGGTCAAGCTAAATGATGCGTTTTGTGCCTATCGAACCACTTTTATGATGGTCCTGGCGATGTCTCCTTATAGAATCATATTTGAAGAAACCTGTCATCTGCTAGTCGAGTTAGAAAACCAAGCCCTATGGACTATTAAGCAACTTAATTTCAATCTGACCAAAGCCGGTGAACTAAGGAGACAGCAGATCTCAGAATTGGAGGAGATACGGAACGAGGCTTACGAGAACGCACAAATTACAAAGAGCAGAACTAAAATTTTTCATGACCAGATTATCAACCAGAAAAACTATGCCCCGAGAGACAATGTTCTGCTATATAACTCGAGCTTCACATTTTTGCGGGGAAGCTAAAAACGCGTTGGTCTAGACCATTCATTGTGCGCACCGTCTTCCTACACGGTACTGTGGTTATTGTCGATCCTAAGAGTAATATGGAATTCAAAGTAAATGGGCAAAGATTGGAGCCATTTTTTAGCAATGAGCTTGCGTCCCAGGATGAAATTGTGATAAGTCTTTTCGCTTCGTCCTATACCTCACCATCGCCATCCATACACAAGAAAAAGTGTAAATAAAAATTCTTTATACTTATTGTTTATATGCTCACCTCTTATATACTTGTATATACGCTTTTTGGATATCTCTTCTTCTCCCTCTCCCTTAACCTATTCGCACTTGGCTGACCCGAGTTGACGAAGACGATGATATCTTTTCTTCCCCCTATTTATTGCATTTGCATTTACAAGGGAAATGCATTAGACAGGTGTGGGGGGTGCTAGCATTCTTTCTTTTCTTTATACAAAAAAAAAGTCTCCTTAAAAAAAAGAATTTTTATACTCTTTATAAAAATACCAAAAGGTTGAAAGAATTAAGGGAACCTTATTAAGGAATCTTTATTTTAGCTTAAATAAAACAGAAACAGTAGTTTGACTAAGAGTTGGGAGGGACAAGATAAATAACTCATACCTTTTATTTAGCCTTAGTAGAATATGCATAAACCACACGCACGCTTGAGATATAGAGACACAACTTTGAAAAAAAAAGCTAGATAATTGTGCCTCAAGAAACATGATTACTCACACCAAAAATATATATATAAGTAAATCTTGATTTTGTGGCCTACTTTACTTGCATATTTGACCTGAGGGGTGTTTTTCCATCTGGTGCCCTAAAACCATCTGGTTTGGGAGTCATCGGTTTGATATGTGTTACAAAAGTAAAGTAGAAAGCCTAAGAAACAAAGAATAAACATCTAGATAAATATAAATAAAATTAAATGACACTCAAAGTTGAGTTGAAAAATCTCAAGCACATCACACTTACACATTATGCATATCTATCTAAAGCAAAATAACAGAATGAGTTAGAAGTACAAGATCCTTTATAAATTCAAAGAAAAACCATAATTTCTTCTTTATGAAGGCTAAAGTATAGGAGGACTTATGAGGGTTGAACCTAATTCTTATATCATTCGATTATTTTTACTTAGATGATTGAAAGTTCTTTTTCTTGAAAAAGGTTTGCTGACAACTAACATTTTTCTTCATATATCGATTTTGTGGGTGCAATCCGCTGAAAACTCTCAGGAGACAACACTCCTCCCTAGGGAAAACCTAGATGTTTAAAAGCTTATTGCACACGCTCAGTGCAATCGCGTCACCTGCGAAAGTGATGTAATAATTCTCTTCTTTTTGTTTTTCTCGGGACGAGCAAAAAGATAAGTGTGGGGGTGTGATTAGTCTCTAATATTGAATAATTTTTATCACATCTTCGTAATTATCTTATATAAAATACTGCTAATAATGGTTTGCTTGTGTGATCCTAGGTTCATGGTGTGTAATGAAGAAGAAGACCCTAAATCACCAATTAATAGGTGATAAAAGCCAACAAAGTAGTCATTGACTTTAGGTGAAGATTCTGTCAGACCTGGACACTCAAATAAAAAATCTGGAGATTTCATCTGACAGGGGACTAACTCGACTGCATACGGCAGGCGGCACTGCGCGCGCCGCCCTAGTACAGTGGCGGAAACGCGGTTTGGCGGAAACGGGGCTCTGGCCGTTTTTCGCGGCCATACTAGCGCGGCCGCGCTAGTGTCTTGGGGCAGGGGTTAGCCCTCTATCCCCCTTTCCCCTGGTGCCTATAGATACCCCCTTGTGGGTTCTTCAGGGATATATCCAGAGTTTAGGAGTTGTTGTATCTTGTTTTTAGGAGTTGTAGTTGTTTTGTTTCCTTCTTCTTCTAGTTTTAGTTTAGTCATTAGAGTGAAAGAGAGAGAGTGTGTGTAAAAGTTGTATTTGAAGGGTGACAAGCTCATACAAGTAATTATTCTCTTTTTTCTTTCCTTTTACTTGTTTTCATTTGTTTCTACCTCCTTGTTTTAGTGTAACACTCTTTCTCTAGACTTCTTCTCTCTTGTTGTTTCTTTACTACCATGTCTAACTAACTCTTTTATTGCATGGCTAACTAACTACTAACCCACTAATCTCTAAAAACTTGATTGATAAACCCAAATGAGTCAATAGTGTCAAACAAGCCTTGTGTAAATGAGAGCAATGATATCTTAAGATGAGGGTTCTAACCCTATCTTGCTCACAAATATTCTCTTTCTTATATTTCATGCTTAATGGGTTTTTGATGATCTATGGATTGTAAACTTTACTTATTTTTGTAAGTTAAAGATATTCCTTTTAACATTACTGATACCATTAATGCACTTGTTTCTTTCATTCTTGCCTTCTATTGGATCTTGATAAGGGAATGTTAAAGTTTTTGCCGTGTAAAGCTAAGTTAAAGGAAGAACTTTCACTCGATTTCTACGTGAATAGTTCCTATGCATAAGGGTTATGCTTGCCTATAATCCATCGTGAGGCTACATCTTCAAGAAGTTAGAGATTAGTGGGAGCACTTAGTAGAAAGTTAGCGACGCGTTTTTACCATTAAGAAAATTCACTTTTACAAACCAACAAACCAATTCAAATAATTCTTGAAACAATACTTGTTTTTATTTCAATTCTTTATTTGAAACAAAGATCTTTCTCTTTACTTTGAACAATGAAGCCGCATCAAAGCTTCCATCACTCTCCCTCCTTGTAGATACGACCCGTAGAGCCACTTTGGTACTATGGAAGAATCGCAAAAGCAGTAATATCGACCCACACTCTTTTACTTATATTTGTGCATGCTTTTTGCCGATCACCTTCCTCTCCATCTCATGGGTCTTAAGATTACCGATAAGACCGATGAGCCCCATCTCTTCTTTGTCGTTTAACTCTTTCAATGTAGTGGCTTTGACTTCCCATGAGGGCGGAAGTGCACGAATGACCTTGCGATTTTTTTGATTATTGTTAATGACATCACCTAAAGAAGCAAGATTATTAGCTATTTTAGTATATTTTGTAACCATATCATCAATGGACTCATTTTCATGCATAGTGAAGTTTTCATATTGGGAACGCAAGAGATCAATTTTAGCCCTCTTGACTTGTGATGTTCCCTCATGAGTGACCACTAAGTGTGACCAAATCTCGTAAGTAGATTTGTAATGAATGTTCCTAGCTATGTCGTTATCGTTCAAGGCTTGAAGCAATGCATAGTGTGCTTTTGCATTGGCATCAAACTTCTTGGTGGCAATATCGGACCAAGTGTCCTCATCACCAGTGGGTACACTAAAGGGTTTAGTCACCTCCTTTGTAACCCGGCTTCCTAGGGATTGTAAAAATACGGTCATCTTAACCCTCCATATGGGAAAGTTAAGGCCATCAAACTTGGGAGGGGTCTTAATGCCTTCGATCATTTTTACTATAGTGGATGAGAATGAATATATAAGTGAATATATAAATGATTAGTAACTAGGATCTCTCTAAGGTTGTTAAGCCAAAATCAAAAGACTAAAACTCTGATACCAATTGAAATTACACCTAAAGGGGGTGAATAAGTGTACAGCTAATCAAATGAAAATTCTAGACAATTTAATAAGAAATAATGCTACCGATCACTCAAAATAAGACTTGAAGCTGGATTCCCTCGTGAAGGGCTCTGAACTTCTCCTCGTGATTCCTCTAGATAAGAGTTGAGGTGCTCAATTGCTTCTTGTTGAGATGAGTATTGGTCGACAAGAATAAATGAATGATAAACAAGTAAATAGAGACAATAATGTAATCACAAACAATAAGATTTGTTCCGAGATTCGAGCCACCACTCTACTTTCCCGCCTTCACCATCGTGAAGGATTTCACAAGCCACTAATGGATCCTCCATAAAGGAACCTTACAACAACGAATTACAACCACTCGGAGTACATAACTCCCCAACTCAATCCTCTACACCAGAAGCAGCACAAAGCTAATTGAGATAACAAGCTCGGGGTGATTAAGAGATCACAAATACTCTCTTTGCAACTCTCTTACAAAAACCTTATAGAGTAAAATATAAACTTGAAGCTCAAGGATGTAAGTGAGAGTGGAAATCAAAAAAGAGAGATTTTAAGAGCAGAAAAACTCAATTAAAACTTTAAAAATAAGAGCACAAAAAGAAAACTTGAAACTTTTTCACTTTGGAAGCAAAAACTAGATTTTCAATAGAATTTGTTCTTATAAAATATTCAATCCCAATGACCCTTTATATAGGTTTTAGAAAAATACTTTTAGAATAGTTTTACCAGGTCTAAAAAGGAAGAAGTTGACCTAGAAATTTGTTTTAAAAAAACATGTTTAAAAACAAATTTAAAAGAACTAGTCGTTACTGCCAATCTGGCAGTCTGTCGGTCGACCGGCCATTCAAAAAAAATTGACCGTTGGCTCACAGTCGATGGTCGGTCGACCGTGTTAACCAAGTCAAAATTAGTTACAGTCGGTCAACCGCCCGATCAACCGCAGGAAGGGACCAGTCGATCGGTCGGTGGACCAGTCGGTCAACTGGGAATATGCACAATATGCATACCCCAATTGTCAGAGGTTCAGTCGACCATGCGGTCGACCGTTCTGGCCTGTAATAGGCACAGTTGACCGCCTGGTCGACCAATCTAGGCCAAAAACTGGGTCGAGGTATTTTTTGAAGATAAAGAAAATTTTCAAATAATTTTTGTTTGAATTTTAGAAGAGAGAAGACATGAATAGCCATGAGATACAAGTTCTGAACTAAGATAGAAATTTCTAAGAAAATGTGGAATAAGTATCAAAATCAAACATGTCAATATCATACTTTTTAAAATGTGCACTTTTGTGTGTGTATATCTTTAAGCCTCAAATCTATATTCTACTCTTTCACAAACTAGTTTCTTACATGGTTCTAATCGACTACAAGAATCTTCAAGAAGACTTCTCTGATAGTGACGTTTAAGCAACGCTGAGTGCTTTGAGCTATGATCCCGTTCTTGAGTACTCTTAAGCCATCAATACCTTCCTTTAGAGGAGGAAACCTGTTAAATCTTCTTGAACCATGTTAGATCTTTTTGAACCCTGAAATACATTCTTGAACTTGATTAGTACCAAATAACTTCATATGTTTTATTATCATCAAAACATAAAATTAGGGATTGCAACTTTTGGGCCAACAGGGTTGCACAATCTTCAAGTCTTCTTCAAGTAGGCTTCTCCAAAATCCATGCTTTGATCTTCTAAGCTTGAGTCCCACGCTTGAATAAACTTGAGACTCCAATATCTTCCTTTTGAGAAAGAATATACAAGATCTTAATTCTTGAACCCTGTATACTCATAAACACTTAAACTTGATTAGTACCTCATAATTTCATGAATTTTGGAATCATAAAAACATAAGTGGTGATTGTACCCTTGGGTTAACAATCTTCCCTATTTGATGATGATAAAATACATAACTTATTTATACAAAAATATGAAGAGCTTGAAAAAGCTCCCCCTAAAATTATACTTATGAAAATCAAGTTCCACATGACATATAGATATAGCAATAATTAGCAAGTCACATATATATCAATAGAATTGGTAATTTAGAATAATATGCATAAAAATGGCCATCTATCCTTCCATGCCTCCGTCCGCTAAAATTGTGTGCAATAAATAATAACATATTCTACTCCTTTTAACTAAATATTGCATAAAACAAGAGTAATAATTTAAGACAAAATAACTCAACATATTCTTCTCCTTCTTTTGTCATGCATCAAAAAGGAGATAGATGATACCAAATTTTAAAGAAAATAATACCAATTGAAATTTAAAATAATATGGGTACATGAATTGGAAAACTTCCAAATATATATACTAATTGAAAATCTATTTTAAATTGAAAGTGTAAACATGAGGGCAAATACCACTTGAAATCAAAAAAACAAACCTAATTAAAAATTCCATATCTCTAAATATTTGAATCAAGGATCCATCATACAAACATTCAATTCACCACAAATGAAAGAAAATCTATTATAATCAAGTGCTTTTGTAAAAATATCGGCCAATTGAAAATTAGTAGAAACATAATCAATTTCAATATCGCCTTTCTCATAATGATCTCTAAGAAAGTGATATCGAATCTATACATACTTGGTCTTGCTATATTGATTTGCATTCTTTGTCATATGTATAGTTTTAATGTCATCACAAAAAAATCTTAATATGATTGTTTGGTCGAAAAGTAGGCTCGATGTAAAGTTTCTTTGAGTGGATGAAAAGTTACGGCGGAATAATTCTGATTACAAAAGAAGGAAGAAGGTATAATTCTCATTTTTATTTAACACTGAGTTTTTCGTGTTGTGATGGAGAGTGATTCTTGTCCCTGTTGACTGGCTGAACGCCAAGTTTCTCTTTAGGATACTCTCAAAAATCAATCTGGAGAGAGCTTTATTTTTAACACACTAAGTGTTTATAGTCCACTGATTACTCCTTCTCTCTCTCTCTCTCTCTCTGTGAAAAAGTAAAAGGAAAAACAAAAGCTTTTAGCTTGAGTATTCTCAGCTCTCATTCCTCCAAAGCTTCTCTTCCTTTTCTTCTCTGATCCCCCTTTTTATAACTCCTCAGGCTATTTGTAGGGAGTCACAGGAGTATTATTGTCCCCTAAAATTCCTCCATTATGGGATTAACTCTCCATTATGTGGGGAGCTAATTAACCGAGTAATGGGAATCACTTATAACAGAACTCAGATCTCGCACTAGACATGGACCTTGCATTGCTTGTTATAGGCGTGGACATCTCAGCTAGAATGCGGAGTTGCTCAGACCCATGTTTGAAGCATGGCATGGAGTTGCTTAGACTCACATAAGATGCAGAGTTACTAGACCCGCATGAGACGCGAATTTGCTCAGACCCGTGTGAGATGCGGAGTTAATCAGACCCGCGTCTGAAGTCCCTATTTTTCCTTTGGACGCGAGGTCCGCGTTTTAGTTGAAATGCGACCTTCGCGTTGAAGTGAGGCTCGCGTCTGATAGCTTATCCTTAGTGATTTTTAGATAGTCTATAGAACCCCCTCCAAAGTTTTCAAAACTTCGTGGTTGTCTCGAATAGATTTTGAAATACTTTGGACTTCAGTTGATTTTGGGCTCTCATGATTGGACTGACAATCTTTTGAGATGTCCAAGCTTGATTCTGTCTGGATTCTGGTCTTCGTAAGTGTACTATTGAACTGTTTGAAGCCTCTAGAAAAAATCATTACAAGTGTCTTAGAAACTCACTCTAGCACTTGTTATGAGCTCTGCTTTATTTGTTGGTGTACTATTTAACCGGTAGAGCTGTCGATTACTTTTGCCAGTGTACTGTTGAACAGATTACAGAAGCAGGGACATATTTCTTTTATTTAAGAGAATGCAGCTCTCATAGACACGACCGCCATGCTGATCAAGTGCAAACTCGAATTTCAGTAGAGTTGAGTTCGACTCTCAATTACTGTAGAGACGTGACTTTCAATTATCGTTGAAACGCGGTCCTCAATTGCTATAAAGACACTGCTCTTAATTGATTAAAAGACACGACTTTTAAAACGTAAAGATCATGTTGGATGCTTTCAGACGCGAACGCGGGTACCACGTTAGATGTGTGTCTACTCAGATTGAGCTTGAGCTACGCGCCACGTATCTCAGCCACTGAAGGGCCATAAAAGATCCAGGTCTTTCAATTTTCATCATATTTGACCAGACCCGCGTCCGAAGATCAAAAAGCTTTTAAGTTTTCTCAGAACTCATAAAGCTCTGTGCTTTTTTCAATCTTCTTTAAAGATTTTACCATCAAGATGACTCCAAAACCCAAACAAATCGTTGAGCGTCGCCACTGCGCCGACCACTGTGGGTGGTTTTTCTCAGGAAGCCCCCATTTCTAGTGTGTGGAATGGCTTTCACAATTAGAACACGAAGAGACATTGTCTTTTAACTATTTTTTGAAGGTTAAAAACTTCTATTGAAGTTGAATAGTCGATGCGGATCTCACTGCTCCGCGTTGATTTGTGAACGCGATCCTCGCGTTGCTGAGCAGAATGCGAGTCTGGTGATCTTGACCTTTCTTTGCTTTATCAATGTGACCCTTATGTCAGCGAATTGAATGCGAGTCCAGTGGGCTCCGTGTCTTGAGATTTTTGAATGCGGGTCTCATTTATGAGACTCTCGTTTGAGTCTCTAAACTTAGAAATTTTTTTAAGTATGGAATCTGGACGCTGGCTTCATGTGAGCCTCGCGTTTTAGTCACAGGACGCTGGTCTCATGTGTTGAGGCCCGCGTCTGAGTTCCAATACTTGGTGTGATTTCACTATTTTCAGAGTACTAACATTGTGTTTTCCTCTTTGCAGTGAGGTGTTCCTTGAATCTTCTGGCAAAGGGACGTCATTTTGGTCATGTGGGTGGACCAGTTCTGAATGTCGTTCAAAACTCGACAACACTGTGTCGGCCTTCACTGGAAAGAATTGGGGACTACGGACCAAGTTAAGTCAGGCCAGCTCGCAAACTTTTTGAGAACTTATCACAGACGGGAGGCTTGAATCAGAGGCTCGTTCACTACTGAAAAAGCTAGATTTTTTATTCAGAGACTCCATTAATGAGGATGCAGAGGTGATGCTTGACGACAGCTATAAATGGCTTCGTCGTCTTGGAGAGCGTCGCTTCTTTCTCCCAAATATGGAAAGGATGTTTTCCTCGCAGTCCATCCAGCTGCTATCTCTTCATCAATCGATGGAGCGGGACCAGACAGAGGAGCATGTTCGAAAAGAGAGAAAGAGCAGAAGTTTAGAGTAAGCCATGTAGGTCCATATATCAATATTCAATCTCTGGGTATATATGTAGAGTTAATGTGCTCTTTCGAACTACCATTTGTAGCAAAAGCTATTACGGGTCGTATCCGCAGGGAGGGTTTACGATGGAAGCTTTCTTAATTCTTGTTGTTCTTATTTTTGGAAAGAAAACGAAAGTTCTTCTTTGTTTAAGAATTGAAAAAGAAAATAAAGTAAAAAGTAGATGATGAATCCTTTTGTGTTAAGAAAAGAAGCATGAAAATGAGGATGGTAGAATGAAAACAGTGAATGAAATGATGTTTGGAAAAGTAGAAGAGAAAAAAATTGACTTTGTTTGAGAAATAAAGTTTCTTAGAAATTAGGAGAGTTTTTATCAGATAGAAAGAAAGTTATGACCAACTAATAACTCTACACTACTAACTTACAATCTCTTGGATAAATTGTGCCACATGTAGATTCATTGGCATATTGTCCATCTTTCTTCATCAAGTCAAAGAGTTGGACCAATTTGTTGAGGTGTTCCTCTCTTAGCTTGGTTAGATGGCCTCCTTGGATTATAGGCTCCCAATAGGTTTACAAGAATGAAACTTAAGAATTTGAGATTCATAATTTAGATACGCATAACAAGAATGTTAAGTTCATTAGATCATCAAAGTCATGGTTTAGCTAGCATTAAATAAGAAGCTAGTGTATTAATTTGTTAGCATACTAAGGTGATCAAATCATCATGTTCCATCAACGCTCTTGTTAAGGAAACAAGGCTCTAAATGAAGCATACATGAATCATATAGAGGGAATTACAAAACCTTCATTAAGATAAAAAACAACACTCATCTTCATTGGGAATTAAAGAAACTTGTTAAGCACAAGACTAGAAATTATAAACATCCAATGAATCATATGAGTTAGCATCATCCAAGAGTTAGTAGTTAGTAGTGTTAAAGGTTAGTTAGTCATGTTAGAAGGTTAGTTAACCATAAAGAAGTAAAGCAAAGAAGAAAGCATGATAAATTGAAGTGTAAGAAATTAAAAGCTTGAAAGTAAAAGAGCTAGAATTAAAAGAGCAAGAAATTATAGGCGAATGATCATGAGCTTTGCATTTTATTGTCACTCTCAATTACAGAGATTTTACTCTCACCCTCTCTCTCTCTTTTATGGAATCTAAAATGGAGAAAGTTAAACTACAAGAGAATACTAAAAGTGAACCTAAAGAAATTCTAATCCTTCTCCTAAAATTTATGGCTATCTGCTCCCCAACAACAGAGGCCCTAGGGGTCTTTATATAGGCACCAGGAGCTCATCGCTTTCACTCGTAGCCATAGACGGTCCAAGTTTTGCCAAGGATTCACGGCCAAAGCCACGTTTCTGCGGCAGAATCTTAGCCGTTATGCCAGCGATTGCGCTGACAGGCTATCTCTGCCCAGGTGTACTGTGGGAGCTTATAGAACTATGAGGATATTCCCTGGTCATTACAGATGTGGGCTTCTTTTGATTGGGATCTTTTTAATCTCCTTTAAATCTTTTAATCAGCTTAGATTTGGGTCTTCTTCTTCATTAAAGAGTGGACCTAAAATTTAAGAAAAACATCCATTAAAAAGCTCATTTTTATTAATAATATACATGGAAATGTAATGCAAAATGATACAAAATTGAACACTAATCAGAGCAATCTGAAGTTTCTCTTGGTCAGGTCTTTGATCACAAAATAGTCCCGGTGGATCTGACAAAAATGTGGTTGGACTGTTCCTGGGTTATTTGGAGGCGGAGCATCCTGTAGGTGAGACACCCTATCAGACGTTCATGTTCTTTTACTAGTTTATGGACGTGGAGGGTGATTTCCCAAAAGGTGAATTTTGAGCATTGGGATGGGTCCATCCCTCGAACAAGTACTGGTGGTCGAGGATGGTATACTTTGTACTTGAAGATTTGAAGGATGAACTATTACAGACTGACCTCTATACCGCGGTCCGGGCTATTCAGTATGGCATCCAGTAGAGCAATCATCACTTCTTTGCCATGCTGGAGCATTACAATCGACAAATGTGTACATCCTTCACCCTAGTCGGGGGGGTCTCGCTCTTCATGAAATGTACGATTCTCTAGATTAGTGATAGTGGACATTTCATACGAAGAATATATCCCATCGGCTAAAGAACTGCACTTGATGGAGGATAATGCTCCTTCAGTGTATGCAACCTATTGGGAAGTATTGTGTCACTTCCATATATTTGCACTGAGATCACCGGTTTGAGATCCAGAGGGGTCAGGCAAATGGCCTGGGTAGATTACCTCTTCAATGGTTTGGGGGACAAGGCTGATCAATTAACTCGCATAGCTCCAAACAAAGATACAAAAATTAAGGAGAGGATCAATGCTTCAACGCCCTCCTATAACACACAATCAGTTGAAGATACTTTCAGACCAGGTACAGTCTTTGAAAGTTTTCATTATCAGGCCAAGACCCTCATTTCCAACAGGGCCCTGTTAGCTGGATTCTTAATGCTTTTGTTGAAGCGGTGTGTCATGCCGACACTTCCCCAGGAAGTTATCATGGCCAATGAGGTATACCCCGTTGTCCTACTGGCATTTGGCTGGGGTATTGCCCTTCTTCTAATAATGATGGCGTGCATTCAGAGCGGACTTGGGGGCATTAATTAAGACATTCTGCAAAGTGGAAGCTCTGGTGGATGCTAATGGCAATGCGCTCACTGATCAGTATGATTATCTTGAGGTCAAAGTGCCCAATCCAAGAATTGAAGTTCCGTATATCTATTTGGTGGCATGATATGTCATGCATTGCCCATCTTTGATAATGACCGCGTACACATTGGAAGACTTCGTGCTGTTCCTGCAGAAGTTAGAGCGCTCATCCTGGTAACATACCTATATTTTCTACATCAGGAGAGCTATTCAGAGTGACTTAAACTATCAGTTGGTCTGATGCCTCCCCGACATTTAGGATACATTGTATGGAGACCGATTCCTAGACTTCGCAGGGCCAGATGGGTATACCATCCTTTCAACCCATATTTTCTGCTAGATAATGAGTATTTGATATGGATATCTTATTTTTTATCACGGTGACACCTGTACGATTGAGCCTTCTCTGCCAAGCTGATTTGCTCTCCAATTTGGCTACGACCAACTCTATGTGGGGAATCCAAATACTGGTCATCACTTCAGTAAGAACCTATTCGAAGGGGCATGGGCATAGTACTTCCACGTGATCGGAGGGACAGGGGCAATGTTCAGCCTTCCTCATGAAAAATCACGTAGAGGGGGGGTGAATAGGTGATTATGTTAATCTAATGAACTCAATGCGGAATTTAAAAACTTAATGCAATACACTTAAGTGCAATCAACAAGTGATGCACACACAACCAAGCCAAGCAATTATGAATACACAATATGAATAGATGCAAGGCACAAAGTAAAGAAAGAGATAGAGAGAGTCAATGGATCAAGCGCAAACAATAAGATATGTTTCGAGGTTCGAGCACCCAGCTCTACATCCCCGCCTTCGATACACCAAGGATTTCTAATCCACTAGCAAGTCCACAAAGAACTCTCACAAGGAGTACCCAACTCCTCTCTTTACAACCACAACCTCCTCCTTGAGGCAAGCTTCAATCCAACAAAACAATCACCTCACAACTTGAGGGATTAGCACAAAGCAAACACAAGGATCACCTCACAACTTGAGGGATACAACCCAAGGCACAAAGCCAAGCATGGGTTTTTAACTTGGTGGTCTAAACAACAACCACAAACAATTTCTTTCTCCCACACAAAGATCCTATAGAATAAGAAAGTAGATGTTGCTCAAGTGTGGAGAAAACTAATGGAATGGAAATCAAAATCACAAAGAAAATCCTTGGGAAAAACTGAAACCAAGATATAGAAGATGAATCAAAACTCTTTTTCCCAAAAACCCTTTTCGTTGATTTTCCAAACCCTAGCAAAAACACCAAATAGATTGTTCAATTTGAATTCAAAAACTTCTTTTGATTGCTGTGAAAACACCAGAGAGTAAAGAAAAATTCGCACAAAAAATCTTAGAGAAAAACTCTTTCCAATGGGGTATTTATAGACCCTAGAAAAATATAGCCGTTGGCAGCAGATTTTGCCAAAATAGCCCTGCCGGTCGACCGTACGGTCGACCGTCCAACGGTCAAATTCTGACCATTGACAGCTACCGGTCGACCACCTGGTCGACCCAAACAAACAGAGAGCAAACTGCTCTCAGTCGGTCGACCGCACGGTCGACCGGCTACAAGTGTGGCCAGCGTGCACGTATCCGTGCACGTCGGTCGACCCTGACAGTCGACCGGCTACATGGTGCGGTCGACCGTTAGGGTCGACCGACCTAACCTGGCAGACACTGTACAGGTCAGAAAAACAGAGGAAATAAATATCCAATAAATTCTTGTAAACTATTAAAAATCCCAAAAATAGTTTTGAAAATTTGCATTGATATATGAATATATGATAAAAGTTTTGACTCAAATATCAAGCAATTAAAACTATTTTTGTATCTTACAATATTTTCCAAAAACTAGAAACTGTATTTTCTAAAACTTGGATTTTAAAATAGAAAATACGTTTTGTCTAAAACTCTTCCAAATACAAAAACATGATATTTAAACACTTTGAAGCATGATGTATATGGATATAATCCTATATACATGAAACATATATATATCATAGTTTTTGTCCTTAATTCCAAAATGTGTTTTGACAAAAATACCAAAACATAAAACACATGAATATGAAAATCAAAACTAAGTTTGTCTAGGAAATTAAGCATGCATGTATATAGAACAAATCATATATACATTAAACCATGTAAACTTGTTTTGATATAATATCTATTCATAAAAAACCAAGATCGGTTAAACCTAAAACCGAAAAACAAAAACCAATATTCAAAACATGAAACGTGTGTGTTGTGAACTTGAGCATTATCATACTATTCTAATCTTTACAATTTGGATCTAAACACAAAACTAAACTAGGTACCGAAGTCTTCTTGTAGAGCGCAAACTCCAAGCCGACTCGATCCAAAACTCCTTGATCCACCGAGCAAGTGCTATATATGATCTTTGACGCTCGGGCTCTTGAATCAATCATGTGAAAGCTTCCAAATCATCTTGTTGAAGCTAATCACCAACTAATAACTTGATTAATGATCTGAAACTAAAATCACAAGATTATTAGTACACATAACTACATGAGTTAGTCATCATCAAAACTAGAGAGGAAGGCCTTTGGGCCAACAATCTCTCCCTTTTTGATGATGACAAAACTCATGGAGTTATATATGCATGGATTAAAGTTAAGCTTCAAAGAAGCTCCCCCTTAACTCATGCATAAACAAATAAACAATAAATATGCAATGAATATCAACATGAAACATGAAACATGCATATCTATGCATAAACAAAACAAGGTTCTAGATACCAATGAAATGTTTAAAACAAAACATGCTCTAGATACCAATTACAAAACATGCTCTAGATATCAATTAAAATTAACCTAAATTAAATTTAATATATGCAAAACATAAACATGCATATATAAACGAAAATACTTCTCCCCCTTTTTGTCAATCATCAACAAAGGGGTAAAAACCAAAACAAAACAAAATCTTCTCCTCTTTTTAATATAAAGAAACAACCTTCGATGAGGGGTAAAAACAAAACCAAATCAACAAATCTTTCTCCCCCTTTTTGTTCAAAATAAAAGGTTGAAAACAAGAACAACAATATTCTCCCCTTTTTGTCTAAAACAAAAACAAAGTCAATTAGGGGTGACAATCAATTAAGGTACCAATTGAAAATATGTCAAAGAATAGCATCTTGATACCAATTGAAAAGAAATAAACAATAAAAAAAATTGATACCAATTTAAATTAAACATAATAAATTTTGAATGTCTAAACAAAAATTTTGATACCAATTGTAAATAATTTTCATTTTGAACATATGATACCAATTTGAAATTTTCAATCATAAAGTAAGGGAGTAGGAATCAAATACCAATTGAAAGACAAAATCAAATTTTCTCCCCCTTTATGAAATACCAACAAAAATAATGCATAGGCTTGTTACCAATTTAAAAGTAATCAAATGAAACAAAATTAAAGCTCAAGCACTAGCATAAATAAGATTTTGTGCTTAAAGATATAGGGATATAATAAGCACAAATAAAAACATATATATGTATGAAAATAGATACCAATAGAAATTGATATTCTTGGAATAGAAAGCATACATACATACAAACATATTGAGTATACAAGAAGGGTCAAGATTGATACCAATTGATAGAATTCAATGATACCAATTGAAATAAGATCAAGTGTATATCTCATATAGCTATACCTCCCAATCAAGGTTCAAGTTTTAAATGATTTTAATTTTAAAGCATACATGAACATGATCTCCCATCCATCCTCCCATAGAAGGTAGGGGTTTTCAAAAATAGATTTGAAAATGTAGTATATTTGAAAATCTATACCATAGTGAAGAATACGAACTAGTTATAGGAAAACTTTTAAAACTAGTACGAAATCCTTTAAGTAAGGAATAAAACAAAATTGTTTTTCATGAAACACATGTAAATCACATGATCACTAAACACTCAAGTCCATAAAGCTCATATCAAATTCTCATGAAAATAAATCATGAGTAAACTTAATAAAGTGAGTGAACAAGTGTTATGTGACACATACAATCATGAAAATATTCAATTAGGCTCATATGAAATTTCTTGAAAACATGAAATTTATCTAAAATGTGAAATCACCAATTGAAATCATCTTAAAAGCATGGAATTCATTATAAATGTGAAATCATTTAGCAAACATGAAATTCATCCAAACGATTTAAACTTCAAGGCATATGTATGTCATGTACAAACTAAAGTTTACATACATATCCTAAACATAATGAGTCCACAAGGATATATGCATGAAGGCGCGTGCTCAAGGATGTACATGTATAATCAATAGTTTGGATAAGATAGACATATACATGAAGTTAAACAAATAAACACGAAATCAAGAAAAACTAAAATTTCACCAAAACTAATTTCATTTCAAGGTATATGTATGAATTATCAACACAATAAGTATACATACATATCCCAAAATACAATTGAGTCCATATATATAGATTTGCATGAAAAGCAAATGACTCAAAGGGTATACATGTATATCTTAAGGATAGGCAAAATAAACATATACATGAAATAAAAACTTAAACACATAAAATAAATCCAAAAATAGGAATACAAGTTTAAAATGCATGGATCATCAAAACTAGGCTATACTAGCACATTTAATGGGTACAAATAAGCATCCAAGCACAAACATATATAAAGATTTATTTGTGTCCCACTACATGTGCAAGTATAAATTCTACTCTTAATGAAAACTAACATCTAAACAAGTAATCAAATCATTAAGCATAAAACGGGAATCATAACCCAATATGACAAACATAATAATCAAAAACATGAATTATTAAAAAAAATCATAGTCAACCATATGATTAGCATGACAAAGACATGTACATTAGATCTATGATTAACATGATAGCTAAAACATAAAGAGAGCACAAAATATGGGTCCATACTAAATATGGGTGTCTCAACAACTAATCATGTAAAGCATAAGTCTAATAAACATGGCAAATATCCACATTAATCATGAAACAATAAAACATGAATCATTAAAACAAAAATCATAAACATCCACATGATCATTATGTATATGCATGTGCATTAGATCTAGGGCATACATGTTAGTTTAAACAAGGTGAGAACACTAAATATAGATCCATATAAAACATGGGTGCTCAAGTAACTAAACATGTATAACACTATTCTAACAAGCATGGCATAGGCATAATGAATAACAAAACATGACATGCTATAAATAGATAAACAAGATAAGCATGCAATTAAAAATGGGAGTTAGAGAATGATACCAAAACCGATGAAGGTGTACTCTAGTTCTCCAAACCACGGTGGTCCTCTAACCAAATCCCCTTGAGAGTGAGGCATCCAAAAGGTTTTCTTTTAAGCTTAGAATGCATCCACCTCAAGGCACCAATACTCTCACATGATGCGAGAGCTCCCACCTACATCAAAAAGCATAGAGGTGGTCTTTGGTACCCATTTCCTTTTGGGTCCACGGGGGTTAGTATCTTTCCTAACCCAAACAAGATTATTTGCTAAATTTTCAACATGTAAGCGATCATAACAAAATCTAGCAAGATGGCCTTTTCGGCCACAATGTGTACATGTGTACACATGAGCATACATGTAGTGGTGGTGACCGTGGAAAGCATGTGTATGCCGTGTAGGGTGTGCATGCAAAGATGGACCTTGTTTCTTGCGAACCAAGATTTCCAAACGTGAATGATTCAATGCGCATTGGCTCAAAGTGGAGCCCAAATATTCAACACTTTTCTTCAAAATATTTATATCATTTTCAATAGTGGAAGATAAAGTGGAGCATGCAATAGGTGTGCAAGAAGAAGAAGAAGCTATACTAGCATGGCACACATGAGAATCAATATCAATTTTCAAAGAATCATTTTTCTTTAAAACTAAATCCAATTCTTTTGTAATTGAATCAATTTTATTTTTTAAGGAAAGGTTATCTTTAAAAGCAAGATCCAATTTTGAAGATAAAATCTCATTGTGCTTCACAACATCATCACAATCATTTTTGCTTTTTAAAATATCAATCTCATCAAGGGCAAGGTCTAGTTGAGATCTTAGTGAGTCACGTTCACTAGTGATCTCTTCCTTTTCTTGCAAAACCAATTCAAAATTAGAACATAAATCCTTTAATTCATTTTTCAAAACAAGGTTGTCCTCTTTCAAAAGGTTGTGTTTTTCCACAAAATTTTCAAGCTTTTGAGCAAGTTCCAAATTCAATGTTTGAACTTCAAAACAACCATGGCAATAGGAACTAGAGCTATCATCTAATTGAGTGTCTGATTGTACCTCAAGGGAGTTATTCCCTTGGACCGTGAAGCAATGCTCTTCGGACTTTTCTCTCTTAGATCTCCTCAACTTGTTGATAATCCTTGGAAGCTCGGGAGACGTCAATAAGCTCCAAACTGCAAAAGCCGAGTCATAACGATCAAACACCGGTAAAAGATGTTCACTAAGAGATGCTCTAAGTGCTCTGAGTGCTAATGCATTAGCCTTTTTATGCTTGCTACTATTAGGGAAGGATTCTTGAGTAGAGGCTTGATAAACTAGATGTCCTAAGCTTTTTAAATGTCTACTCATGTTGGCCTTCCAAGCATCAAGTCTAATATGGTCAAACATAGGAGGGCTATCCATGAGAGCAAACTAAATGAGTGCAAATCAACAATGCAAATGAAGATTAGCAAACCAAGATCTCACTCCTAGGTGGTTAAACCTAAATATCAGGAGCGTAGGCTCTGATACCAATTGAAAAATCACCTAAGGGTGGTGAATAGGTGATTATGCTAATCTAATGAACTCAATGCGGAATTTAAAAACTTAATGCAATACACTCAAGTGTAATCAACAAGTGATGCACACACAACCAAGCCAAGCAATTATGAATGCACAATATGAATAGATGCAAGGCACAAAGTAAAGAAAGAGATAGAGAGAGTCAATGGATCAAGCGCAAACAATAAGATATGTTTCGAGGTTCGAGCACCCAGCTCTACATCCCCGCCTTCGAAAAAAAAAAGGATTTCTAATCCACTAGCAAGTCCACAAAGAACTCTCACAAGGAGTACCCAACTCCTCTCTTTACAACCACAACCTCCTCCTTGAGGCAAGCTTCAATCCAACAAAAAAATCACCTCACAACTTGAGGGATTAGCACAAAGCAAACACAAGGATCACTTCACAACTTGAGGGATACAACCCAAGGTACAAAGCCAAGTAAAGATTGGGTTTTTAACTTGGTGGTCTAAACAACAACCACAAACAATTTCTTTCTCCCACACAAAGATCCTATAGAATAAGAAAGTAGATGTTGCTTAAGTGTGGAGAAAACCAATGGAATGGAAATCAATATCACAAAGAAAATCCTTGGGAAAAACTGAAACCAAGATATAGAAGATGAATCAAAACTCTTTTTCCCAAAAACCCTTTTCTTTGATTTTCCAAACCCTAGCAAAAACACCAAATAGATTGTTCAATTTGAATTCAAAAACTTCTTTTGATTGCTGTGAAAACACCAGAGAGTAAGGAAAAATTCGCACAAAAAATCTTAGAGAAAAACTCTTAGAGAAAAATTCAAAAACTTCTTTCCGTTGGCAGCAGATTTTGCCAAAATAGCCCTGCCGGTCGACCGTACGGTCGACCGTCCAACGGTCAAATTCTGACCGTTGACAGCTACCGGTCGACCACCTGGTCGACCCAAACAAACAGAGAGCAAACTGCTCTCAGTCGGTCGACCGCACGGTCGACCGGCTACAAGTGTGGCCAGGTGCACGTATCCGTGCACGTCGGTCGACCCTGACAGTCGACCGGCTACATGGTGCGGTCGACCGTTAGGGTCGACCGACCTAGCCTGGCAGACACTGTACAGGTCAGAAAAACAGAGGAAATAAATATCCAATAAATTCTTGTAAACTATTAAAAATCCCAAAAATAGTTTTGATAATTTGCATTGATATATGAATATATGATAAAAGTTTTGACTCAAATATCAAGCAATTAAAACTATTTTTGTATCTTACAATATTTTCCAAAAACTAGAAACTGTATTTTCTAAAACTTGGATTTTGAAATAGAAAATACGTTTTGTCCAAAACTCTTCCAAATACAAAAACATGATATTTAAACACTTTGAAGCATGATGTATATGGATATAATCCTATATACATGAAACATATATATCATAGTTTTTGTCCTTAATTCCAAAATGTGTTTTGACAAAAAATACCAAAACATAAAACACATGAATATGAAAATCAAAACTAAGTTTGTCTAGGAAATTAAGCATGCATGTATATATAACAAATCATATATACATTAAACCATGTAAACTTGTTTTGATATAATATCTATTCATGAAAAACCAAGATCGGTTAAACCTAAAACCGAAAAACAAAAACCAATATTCAAAACATGAAACGTGTGTGTTGTGAACTTGAGCATTATCATACTATTCTAATCTTTACAATTTGGATCTAAACACAAAACTAAACTAGGTACCGAAGTCTTCTTGTAGAGCGCAAACTCCAAGCCGACTCGATCCAAAACTCCTTGATCCACCGAGCAAGTGCTATATATGATCTTTGACGCTCGGGCTCTTGAATCAATCATGTGAAAGCTTCCAAATCATCTTGTTGAAGCTAATCACCAACTAATAACTTGATTAATGATCTGAAACTAAAATTATAAGATTATTAGTACACATAATTACATGAGTTAGTCATCATCAAAACTAGAGAGGAAGGCCTTTGGGCCAACACCTCAGAGATCACCCAACGCATATACCAGCTTCAGCTTTTGTACTTGGTATATTATTGCCAATACCGTGCCAGGTTATGAGATGAATGCCTCATGCATTAAAGCATCAAGTTTACCTATAGTGCCCTGATTGAGGTTTAACCTGCACACAAAAATATAAAATTTCAGAAATATAAAATAGAAGTGTAAGTTATCAATACTACCGCGATAGCAAGTAGTTATGCAGGTCATGATCCACAAGGAGGGACTAGTGATGGAAGTTTTTAAGTTCATTTTCTTTTTGAGTTTATAAAAAAATATGTTCAGAAATTTCTTCTCAGTTTTAGAAAAAGAAAACAAAAAGGTTAAGTTAGAAGATGTGAAGAAGATGGTAAAAGAAAAGATGATGATGCTGTTGTTGTCATTTTATTTACAAAAGAAAAGGAAAAACTAAATAAAGAGGAGAATGTTTGTTTTGGAGTAGAATTCTAAACTAAGAATTACAAGAAACTAAAAATTCTTACTTATCTCTTTCGTGCTCATATACCTTGGATCCGTCGCTACGACTTACCTAGTCTCTGAAGGCGATCAAGCGTGGCGTGTAGGATCTTTCCCATTCTCGATCTACACTATGAATAAAAGAGCAAATTAAACTAGAAAAGGAATGGTTGTTCATCACCATAGGCTATCAAGGGCACTTGCAATGGTGAAGCAGTCTCGAGGCTATCAGAATCACGTGGATTGCAAACACATCAGAGGAAAGCAAATAAAAACAAGAGTAAATAAGAAAAAGAAATCTTGATTTGATTCAAATAATAATAAAAGAAAAGACTTACTTACACTGGTGTCACCCTCAGTAAAAGCTTGCTCTCATTCCTTTATGAAACTCTCTTCTCTTATCAGTTACATAAATAAAATAAAAATTAAATAAAAGAAAAAGAAGAACCTAGGTTAAACCTATATAAGAATCTATTCTACTCTCTGCTTCACGGTTTCTTTGCCTTTAATGTGTGGGGTATTTATAAGATAGAAATGGATAAGGAAACGAGTCAAAAGATAGGGGGCTAAATATTTCTGAATTTAAATCTTTCCCTTATCTTCAAACTTGATTTGATATGGATACCCAATTCTGATCTACAGCTTGTTGGCATATTGATTGCTGAGTATAACTTACCAAATAATAAAATTAGAAATAGTGATCAACATAAGAGTTGTAGCCTTTTAAATCTTCTTTCTAGATCATCTTGAATCATCAGATTTGAGTTTCAATAGCAAAAGTTATGATTCAAATACTAAAATATATCCAGTCTGAATCCAAGTCTAAATTACTTCATCTCATCTATTGATCTTCTCTCTATCCATTATCTCTTTGAATTTTAAATTTCAGTTTTAGATTTGATGATCTATCTCTTTATCCTTAGTGAAACCAATAAGGTCTTCTTCTAATCCATTTTTCTTTAAATTTTAATGATATTATCTCATCTGATATACCAGGTCTTCAGATAAAATGGCCTTTAGAATCTATATATTTGAATTGATCCCCTTTCTTTTGAACTTTCAGATTTAATTGGATAAACCTACCTATCTCTCTTTTTTCTTTCTTAATTACCCTACACGCTATTAAACATGAAAATACCTTAATAACATAGTTCTATTTAAATAAAAATGAATTAAAGCGGGCTTTTGGTCTTAATTTCTTTCCACCTCCATTAACAATAAGACTACACATTATTAAATAAAAATAAGACTTATCAATAGGATTTATTAGATAATAAACATGGCAATGTGACAATATATATGCAATATCTGTGACCGAACATTATTTATCGTTATTGATTCTGGATTAGTTATAGTATACCTTATACCAGACTTGATTTTGTAATTGATATAGTTGTGATAAATCATAGAATATAAATTGATTGGCCTTGGGATTGACCTAGTTCATGTTTGTGATAAGTAGTATATTTATTTGAGGTATTTATTGGACATTGTTTGATGATTATTTGGTGAATTGAAACTTACATGATAATTATCTGCTGATTGATTGGTAGGTCGATGAAAGTTAGATTGTCAGATATCAGTTTCTTATATGCTTGGTGGTATTTAAAATTACTTGGTAGTTCTTGATGTTACCTTATTTATATTGAGCATCAGATGTATATGAACTTTGTATTTTGATATTGAGATATTAAAGTAGTGTCATTTCATGTGTACCATTTTAGATTCAGATTTAGTTTTAAAGATGTATCTGAATTGATCTTGAGATTGAGTGGATCTGTATATGGCATTATTTTGAGTAAGAGTAGATCTGGGACTTATATTCTTTTACGGATCTTGATTAGTATTTAGATATGGTTGACGATTGTTAGATTATGAGTAGTAAGTATTTCAGATTTATTTACCGATCATATTGGTTAAGTATAGATGAGTTTATTGATATTGAGTATCAGATATAGACCATTTTGGATTTCATGTCGCTTGAGAATGTTTCACTATTTAGATATGATTTAGGTATATTGTGATAGTGATCTAGTTGATATGCGTGATCTTGTACTTCAGAGATATCAGATAGCAGTTATTAGTTTATTAGTTATTAGTGAGATTATTTGTTGGTGATCTCGTACTTCAGAGTTTATAGTAGTTGTCCGATATCAGTACTAGTTACAGTGATTAGTGTACAGTTGTTATTAGTGACTTTATATCTCAAGTATTCCAGTATTCAAATAGCAGTTATCAGTTTATTAGTTATTAGTTGTCAGTTATTCAGTTGTCAGATATCAGTTGTCAGATATCAGGTGTCAATTGTCAGATATTAGCTAGTATTGACATCAACAGTTGTTGGATATATCGGTTACTCTTAACAATACTCATATTGTTTGATTTTTAATAAAAGACATCATAACCCGGGAAAAAGGGGTAATTGCCTGATAATACATGTCATGTATTTTGGGAGGACCTATTATGGTATACTAAATTATGAGTTTCACCATGGTGAACCAAGGTAGTACTGGCTACCTAGTTATTTAGTTGTTAGTGTCAGGACTATGCCCTAATTACGGCGCCACATCAGTTGTCTTTTGTGTGGGGCTGTGGTCTCAGTTGTTAGAGCCTTGCGGCTTGTCCTAGTTCGGCACTAAGGGTGTTAGACCATGGTATCGGGCATGCACGGTACCCTTCCAAAATACATGCACTACATTAATGGCAGGCTGTTACAATAACGATAACATTGTTTGACATGTGGGAAAACGGCTATAGTATGGGGCACAGGTAAGTACTACATTAGTTAGATTAATAATAACCAACCAGACTAGTGACATTCTAGGTTACACATCTTGACATCAGTTGTTTGTTTTATCAGTGATAATTTTTACCTACAGACTTGACCATGTTATTATTTAGTTATCTTTTATTTACAGTTTATCATGTTATTATTTTATACTCGCTGATTATATGCACGAGTAGTTTTTCCTTTTCTTCAAACTCATTGGGTCACTTTCTGATAACCCTAGATTTGCACGTTCATATTGGATATTTCATTCTATTGATTTAGTGTTGATGAGCTCGTACGCTTTGCCAGGACCTGGAGTTTCACTCTATTTGATTCTGTTATTTTTGATTCTCCTTTATTCATATTATTTCCTGATTCTTCGTATATAATTATCAGTTACCATTCTATCTTTTTGTTTATTTATTATCATGTGTGGATGCTTATATGTGATATGCAGTGATCATGATTCATTTTAGTTGATTCATATAGCTTGCTCAAGTTACTTAAGGCTTAGCGTGTATACGTGAGATATTTTCCTTCCGTATGTGCGTCGCCGACTCTCATCGCGTCTCCGCTCTAGCGTATTTTGAGAAGCGGGGTAGGTTATAAATCAAGTTAATTAATAATAATAAAATAAAAAGTAAAGCAAGAATAAATACTTAGAAAAAATAAAAATATAGTATATTAAACTAGGGGCATTACAGTGTGTGAAGAAAATATGAATGTGTAAAGCAAATATGTGATTAGCAAATTTAAGATCACTCCAAGATTGTTAAACTGAATATCAGGAGCACTAGCTCTAATATCAATTAAAGGAACACCTAGAGGGGGATGAATAGGTGTAGTGCTAATCTAATGACAAATAATACATAATTAAAAACTTTTACACTAACAGAGTTAGACACAAGTGATATCCAAAGAGTGAAGCTGAATTCCCGGTAAAGGGCTCTAGAACTTCTCCTCAAGATTCCTCTTTTATAAGAGTTGAGATATTTCAATAGCTCTCTTGGATTATAACAAGTATGAGCACTCAAACAACATCAAGCATGTATAAATGAACAATAGTAGCAATTTAAGATATAAAGATAGTAGACTTTAGAGAGAGAGAACCAAACTCAAATACAAAGATATGTTTTGAGGTTAGTGCACCAAGCTTTACATGCCCGCCTTCACCGCGTGAAGGATTTCTACTATCTCCACTAAAGAACTTCACAAAGGTTACAAAGCTCAATCCTCTACACAAAAGGAGGCACAAAGTTAAGACACAAAACCAACAATCTCTACACAAGAGATGGGCACAAAGCCAACTTCTCAACACAAGAGGGAAGCGCAAAGCTAAGGCACAAAGCCAAAGAAAAACAAGAGTACAACATTTGGTGATCACAAAGATCACAAATAACACCTCTCACAATACATGATCGTAGAGGATAGATTTTCCAATAAATAGCTCAAGCTTGTGAGAAAACAAAAATTTTGGAAGTGAAGCACAAAAGAAAGCACTTGAAAAAACTTCTTGAATGGTATAGAAATTTTAAACTTGAAACTAGAAATTCCCAAAGCTTGTTTTCTTTGATATGATTGTTCATCAAATGTACATATTTTTTAGTTATATTTTCACATTTATTTTTATAAAACAATGCTATGTAATTGTATTTTTGCTTAGTAATATGCAAGCCACTATAATTAAAAGAAGAAAAGAAAAGAAGCCTAAAAGATTAAAAAGAAGCCCAACAGTCCAACAAGTCAGAAATTCAAAATAATCTCAATACTAATTGAAGATAAAGAATAAAATCAACTTAAATTCAAGTTGCTTAAGCTCCAAGTCAGAGATAAAAAGGGAAAATTCAAATTTAAACTTGAATTTGGAGATGACTTGTTTCCCAAGTTAAAGAGAGAGAATATTCTTTAAAAATATAAAGTTCAAATGCAGATTCTAAAGATATACCTCTTGATGAATAAATGAGATGAAGTAATCATATTTGGAGATAAGAAGAGAAATTGAAGTAAATTCGTAGTTTTAAATCAATTTAGAATCAGATTCAGACTTTATACTTTTTAACATTTTGAGCATAATTTTAGCTATAGGAATTCAAATCTGATGATTCAAGATGCTCTAGAAAGAAGACTTAAAGAGGTATAATTTTTATATTGATCACTATTTTTAATTCTATGATTTGTATGTCATATTCAGCAATCAATACGCCAACAAGCTGCAGACAAATTTAAAATTAAATTTTCACATAAAATTATAGATAGATAAGGGAAGGATTCAAATTCAGAGATTGATAATAGCTTGCTTCCCAAGTCAAGAGATAGGATATTATCTTAATATCTAAAGTTTAAATTTAAGTTCTAAAGATGGTTGCACAACTTCTACTGGGAGTCTATACACTAGTTCTACTATAAATAGAGAAATAGAGAATAGGAAAAATCACATCATCTTCTCAGCCCAACTTTGGAGGGGAGGACTCCATAGTGCAACTTTGGAGAAAGTTTTAGGGTGAGGATTCTTCTTTGTCCATTGTATTTTCAGTTTAAGAGAAAGAATTGTAGAGAGAGGATGTGGTGACAGCTTCAATTAATGGTCATCTGTTCTTTTCAATTTAGTTCTTTTATTTGCTTTAGTTGCCTTATTTACTTTTATTTGCTTCCTTTATATTTTCTTTTTAATCATGCCTCCTTTATATCTTAGATTAGGGAGAGTTTCATGATAGATAGGAGAGAAAGAATTATATTTAGAGTGAAACTAGATATAATCTTACTTAAAGATAGTTACATTGAGAGTGACAGCCAATGAAACTATCTCACTTCTCTTCATCGTTATTCAACTTAATTGATCGCTTGCTTTCTTTTAATTACTCCAAGGTTTGTTTTTTCCTTTTTTGTTTATTTTCTTTCTTCTTAACTTAGTAATCAAAACAAAAAAATCATCTTCTTTTATCCCTTGGAAATCCCTATAACTTAACTTAGCTTTAACTATTTTTATTTTTTTTCTTTTAAAACAAGGAAGATCTTTAACCAGTATAGTAACTTAGGAAGAAGACTTACATAACGCTTCTATCATTGTCTCTCCCTGTGAATCACGACCAGTTAGCCCTAAGCTACACGGTAACATTGAGAACCTAGCACTTTTCTAAACTTCTATATTTTTCTGTGTAGGTTTGGTTCGATCAAAATTTTGGTGTCGTTGTCAGGGAAGGATGGTAAGTTTTTTCTTTTAATTTACTTTAAACAATTTAATTTTTTTCTTTGTTTTTGTATGCAGGAGCTAATACTTGAAAACTAGAGCTGCAGTGGACATACTGCTACTCAATGTCTCTGTCCAAGAAGGCAGAGCATTAGAGCCAACAATTGTGGTGAGACTATTAACCTGCTTTCTTGCAGGTTTTTAAAATTTAAAGTTTTACCCTCTGTAGCTATTAATTTTTAGATTTAGATCACTGCAAATACTAATTTTAAATCAACAGTAACTTGCTGATTGTTAAATGCTAAAAACGGTTTAGACTTTGCATTCTGGGTTATCTTTCTAATTTTGTTTACATTTTACATTACTGTTGAGGAGTACTGGAGAAAAAGGTACGTCTGCATTGCAAATAGCTTAGGAAACACTTGTATGTTATATTGATTGAGTGTCATTTTTGCTATATACTTGCACACGATCATGAAAATAATCTAAAGACATAAACCATTAAACAACATAAGGTGGATAGGTCATTACCCTTCCTTAGCCCAAAAATCATCTCCTCATTCATTAACCCAACCTAATTAAAATTGAGTAGACATTGGCCCTAGGGACTTCTCGGACTCAAATAGGAGGCTTGTAGGATCTAAAAACAATGGCAAGACAAACACTAAAACAAAGATGAATAGCGTTTAAATTAAATACTTACAAGAAAAGAAAAATGCACAGAATAAATCTTAGAAAAAATACAAACACAAACACGAGGATTTTATCCTGGTTCAGTCCTCGTGACCTATGTCCAGTCCTCAAGCAACTCGCTTGAGATTTTCCTTATCCTGATTTTGATACACCAAAAATCAACTCCTTGTACACCACTTGACAAAAACCTTTGCAAATCTGTACAACTCTTCCCTACACCAAGAAGACAACAACTTGTACAACTCTTCTCTTCACCGAGAAGACACTCTTGTACAACTCTTCTCTTTGAATGATTACAATGTATCGTATAAGCCTTGAAACTTGTATGTGATTGTGTACAAGGTTTCTTATAGATAGACTCTTAGAATTTTTCACAATAGAATTGGAATTGTGTGAAGAAATGAAAGTGAAAATAATCTTTCTGGAAAACAGAATTTTCAATAGAGTTTGGGCAGAAAAACTTGTTATTTGAATTGGTGTAAACATCCTAGGATAACATCCTTATTTATAGGTAAAATCAATGGTCAGTTAGGAAAGTTTTCAACTCAATTTTGAAAATCAGAATGTTGGATAAAACACTAGAAAATCAATAACTAAATAACAATCAGAAACTACTGTAAGTCGACCAGGGTATGAGAGTGGTCATCTAATAGAACAAGTTTTGTCTGGGTTAGTTGACTAGTCAAGGTATCAAGTCGACTATATCAAGACTGATACAGATGATAAGTTTCTGGAAACTATAATTAGTCGACCAGTAGAAAGGATTAGTCGACTACAACTTGGATTAGTCGATTAGCAGTATAGGTAAGTCGACTAATACTGTTTACAGTAAAGAAACAGAAAGTTGAAATGTATCTCTGTAAAGACTTAGTCACTACATAAATGAGTTAGTCGACTAGAGGATATATTAGTTGACTAGACTTGGATATAAGTCGACTATATCACTATAATGTGTGTGATCAAAGCTTTTAACATTCTATTAAAGTAACACAAATATAGCTAATATCTTTGAGTAGTCATGAGCGCTTAGAACTCAGCATAAGCTTTTGAGATTGAGAGCTCCAATGATTCTGCATCACAATTGTTATCGTTAAAATCTAAGTTCCAACATTCTCTCCCTTTTTGATGATGACAAGTAGTGTGCATATAACTCTCCATACAGAGATAGACTCCCCTTGTAGAGAATAGGTTATAACAAATATAGAAAATATGTGTTCTCTCCCTGCAGAAAATATATCAAGACATGTATATTTTTGCATTATATGTTAGAAATAACAATTTTTTTTATCAAGTATTCGCTTTTTTTTAAGGAACCTATAAGATATACATTTTGAATGATACCAATCATAACATCATCAAAACATTAACCTTTTGAAACCCAAAACCCAATTAGAATTTGGTTTCCATTTGTTAGTATAAACATAATCACAAGAATTACATACATGATGTATATATGATGCAATATAAGTATTTTTATCCACAATACTTAAATTTTTAGGAATATATATATTTGTTCTTAATTCTTTTTAAAATAATATCGGCATTTCTATTCACAAAATAATTATATGGATTATGATTCTTTTCATAAACATGTATAGATTTATATTTTGAAAATCCAAGACCAACATGTGTAGATTTTTCAAACTTGTCTTTTGAAAATCCAAGACCAAAATGATTGTTTGAAATCTTTTGATAAGACAATAAATCATTTAAAATTTCTTTTTCTTTATTAAATTTGGTCACATTTTTCAAAATTTCTTTATACTTAATTTTGAAACTTGACATTTCTTTATCTAAAATTGAAATTCTAGAATTTAAAGAAATTGTTTCTCTTTTAAGCAAAACATTATCTTTTAAGAAATTTTCATTATCCTTTTTCAATGATGATATAACTTTTTCAAAGTCATCCTTTTGAGAATTTACAGAAAAAATTTGAGAAATATAAGCAAAATTTTCTTTGTTGAGTCTTTCATTTTCCTTTGATAAAACTTTATTTTTAATCTTTTCATTCTTAAGATTATTATAAAGTTCATGAAATGCATTTAATAATTCAGTATATTATACCTCATCTTCTTCTTGAGCCATAAAATATCATTTGCGGTTTCAGTGGCTTCTTTGTCAGAGGAAGATGAATATCTATTCTCCCATGATGCCTGATATTCTTTCTTTTTTTTGAACTTTTTGATCTTGAATTTTCCTTTATTTTTTTAGCAATGGGCAATCCTTCTTAATGTGACCTATTTTGTTACAATTAAAACATATAGGGTTAAACTTACCTTACTTCAAGAACTTTCTGAATTTTCTTCAGTGCATTGCCATATCCTCTTCATCATCATCTGAATTATTCATTCCTGATTTTGATACACCCAAAATCAACTTCTTGTAGACCACTTGACAAAATAACCTTTGCAAATATGTACAACTCTTCTCTACACCAAGAAGACAACTTGTACAACTCTTCTCTATACCAAGAAGACACTCTTGTACAACTCTTCTCTTTGAATGATTACAATATATCCTATAAGCCTTGAAACATGTATGTGATCGTGAATAAAATTTCTTATCGGTGGACTCTCAAAATTCTTCACAATAAAATTGGAATTGTGTGAAGAAATGAAAGTTGGAATAATTTCTGGAAAATAGAATTTTCAATAGAGTTTAGGCAGATAAACTTGTTATTTGAATTGGTGTAAACATCCTGGGACAACATCTCCATTTATAGGTGAAATCACTGGTCAGTTAGGAAAGTTATCAACTCAATTTTGAAAATCAGAATGTTGGATAAAACACCAGAAAATCAGTAGCTGAATAACAGTCGAAACTGTTGTTAGTCGACTAGGGTATGAGAGTGGTCGACTAATAGAACAAGTTTTGCCTGGGTTAGTCGACTAGTCAAGGTATCAAGTCGACTATATCAAGACTGATACAGATGATAAGTTTCTGAAAACTATAAGTAGTCAACCAGCAGAAAGGATTAGTCGACTACAACTTGGATTACTCGACTAGCCGTGTAGGTAAGTCGACTAATATTGCTTACAGTAAAGAAACAAAAAGTTGATATTTATCTGTGGAAAGACTTAGTCGACTACATAAATGAGTAAGTCGACTAGAGGATATATTAGTCGCCTAGACTTGGATAAGTCGACTATATTACTATATTGTGTGTGATCAAGAACTAACTCTACAAACTTGCCTCCCTTCTGTTCAAAAAATCCTGGGGTATTTATAGGCTAAGGGGGCACCAGGGGGTGTCACGGGGTTGCGCATCAAATCTTGATGCGCGGCTCCATAAAGGAGCCGCGAAAATGCGGCCATAGCCACGTTTCTGCGGCCATCTCGTGGCCGCGCGTGCAGCGCCACTGTCATATCTTCCAAGTTTGTCCCCCTTTTGGTATGTAATGCTGGTTTTTTGGATATGGGCAACTGGTTTTGACAGAACCATCCTTCAAAGTCAATGGCTATATGTGTAGGCTTTAAATCACCAAATAAATGGGATTTTTTGGCTTCTTCTTCATTTCATGCCATGGACCTAGAAACATACAAGAGAGGTGTTATTAACAGAATTTAATATTGAATAAATATGAAGATGTGGTATGAAATATGCATATTTAGAGACTAACCATACCCCACACTTATTTTTTACTTGTCCCGAGCAAAACAGAAAAACTAAAGAAATTATTATAGCACTTTTGCAGGTGACGCGATTGTACTAAGTATGTGCAACAAGCCGTTAAACCTCTAGCTTTTTACTAGAGAAAGAGTTTTGTCTTCTGAGAGTTTTCAACGGATTACACCCATAAAATTCATAAAGAAAGAAATCAAATGTTAGTATTTTGAAAACGCATTTTGAAATAGAGAAAAATGTTGAAAATATTTTGCGAAAATTTATGTGATCCAAGGTCATAGGTTAACCAGAAATTATTCTTCCTCAAACTAAGTCTAAATGCATAATCTTATTTTAAATTAAATGTAAGAATTTAAAATTGAATCGATTATTTGATCTTTCATAAAACTCTTAGAAAAATATGCACTTTGTGCACTGTGAATATTTTTGGGATATCGACTCTAACTTTCATGTCATTATTTATATCAATTTTTTTCTCTTCTTAGCTTTCTTAGGCTTTCTAGCTTACCCGAGTGGTAAACCTTTAGCCGGTTACTCCCAAACCAGATGGTTTTAAGGAACCAGATGAGAAAACATCCCTCAGGCATAAGGACTCGTGTAAACAAAGCCATAAAACTAAAGGGGATTATTTTATTTTTATCCACCATTTTAGGCGTGAAAAATCATGCTTCATGAGGCATAACTACGCAGCTCAATAATTGGTTTTATCATCATTTTTTATATAAATTTTTTATGGTAATTTCCGTCTTTGTTTCAATCCCAAAAAATTATGTAAGTGTGAAATGTATATATCTAAGGCAAAAAAATTTGAGATCAAATTATCTTTTCAATCTTACATTCTTATCCTAAAATTTAAATAAGATCTATTATTTTGACTTGATTTAAAAAATTCATGATTTTATCTTCCTAATTCCTAAGATCCTCTTTATTTTCTTAGAAATAAATCAAAACTATTTCTCTTATTTCAAAAAGGTTTGTAAAAAGAAAAGAAAAGGATTTTTGTACAGAAGAAAAATCCTCCCCCACACTTGTATCATGCATTGTCCTCAATGCATCGTGAATGTGTATATGTATGAAACAAATGGAAAGAGATGAAAAATTACCTTATGGTGGAGGTTCCGGTGGTGGTCTAATTGGTCCATGAAATGTATCGCAATCCAGAGATCGTGATATTCGAGGAACCCACCAGTGACCTCTCTAATATGACCTATTAAAAGAATGATTGAGTGAATGGTCTTATTTAAAAATTATCCCCATCCAATTTTTAGTTTTCAAAAATAATTACTGAATCATTTTATTCAACATCCTTATCCAACAATGAAGTAGGATTATGGAAGATGATTGATTTGGGCTCAAATGGAACAGATATCGACTCGGGAAGTTAACTTAGATCAAGTCTGGATTCAAAATTAGGAGTCAAAATTGGTTCAAAAATGGGGTCCAAAACAAAAAAAATGATGTTCACACACTTGCCCCATCAATGAAGTGTGATGCTAAGATATTAGTGATTCAATTTCACGGTGTACTGGTACAGAATTCAATGTTGACTCTGGAATAGAGAAAAAATCTGGTAAAGATACCGAAGTCATTATTGAATCAAAAAGTGAAATGGAATTACAAACTTGAGGTTCAGGATCACTTTCATATTCGAGTTTAATTTCAGGAAATGGATAACTTGCCAAAATGTCAATGAAACTTTCAAAACTTGGAGTTTGGCCAAGTTCAAATGGAAGTGATGAAATTGAGTTATGGTTTCCAAAATAACATGATTCTTGGAACCAATCGATAGAGTTAGAGATATAAGGATTAGTCAAAGGTTGACAAGAAAGACTTTTCTCGCTCTCATTGATCAATTCACTCATTATTGAGTCTAACCTACTGATAGGTCGGGTAACAAAATTTTGGGTCTGAATCATGTCTTCCATACTCTTTACAATTGGTTCTTGAATAGGTGAGTATGGAAGTTGATTTTTAAAACTGTGGTGAAATCACGAGTCAATCAGATTTTAAGATTGTTGCTTGGATTCACACAAGTGTTCCATACTCAATTTTAGTACTGATGGTTGTTCATCTTGAATCGTGAGACTAAAAAAGATGAGTAGGACTCTTGAAAATTTGATTGAAATGATGAGTCCAACATATTTTAAAATTATTGCGCTGTTTCACAAAGGACTTCCAAACTCTTTTCTTACTCAGATATTTCTTCAATTGTTGGTTCTAGAAAAAGGGTATACGGAATTTGATGTGGGAAGGATCGTAAATCGAGCAAGTTTTGAATTTGTTTTTGGTGCTCAAGCATGACTTCTATACTCTTTTTCAAATTAGATTTTTCTTTGGTTGGTGGAATAGGAAAAGGAGTATATGAATCAAAATCAGGGAATGAATATTGTGAAAATTGTGAATAAGGTGGTTGAAAATTTGACTGGGTGAAGTGATCCCCATTGACTCTATAAAGAGTGAAAATTATTTTGAAAATTATGGTCATAAATTTGGGGGTATGGGTCATATTGAGTCGAATAATCCCAATCTGGCCTATATAGTTGGTTCATGTTATACATAGCCAGGTTGGAGTTATCCGAGTCAAATGGGGCCGGGTGAAATACGGATTCAATTAGGATTGAAAAAATTATTGTTGTTAAAATTCATATCACAATTTATAAAAAAAGAAAAACAAACAAACAAACAAAAAGAAAAAAATTCAAAAACAAGCCTATACTAGGGTTGACCTTGACCTAGATGACTCCTCACTGGTTAGACTGTCCACGAAAATATATTGTAGGAATCTGACTACAAGTTAATCGGCCAGGTAGGGGCAAGATCAGTGGGAGCTATCTATGCCGGAACAACGGGTCTAATTATGCCAAACCACTGTTCTTCAAGGTTTTGTCTCTTAATACCCAATCTTTGACACCAATTTGACAAGAGTCAAACTCTAAAAACTTTCCCTTAGGTCAATCTCTTAAATAAGTCCGAGATGTCTCTAGAGGGCCATCGTCTAGCAGATTTTATTTAGGCTTGGGTTGTGTGAGTGGGGAGGTGATTTTTTGGGCTAAGTGAGGGTAATGACTTCCCCACCTTAACGTATGTTGGGTTTTGCCCTTAAGTTCAATTTGTGCAAGTGTGTAATATAGACAAGAATGATCACAAAAAATTGAGTAAATCACTCAAGTATTTTTCCTAAGCTATATGCAATGTAATATGTACACCTCCATCAAGATCACAATAACACAAGAACAAAATACAGTATATTGGAATTAAAATCAAAACGTGCCTAAATGCAAATGTCTAAAACATTTTAAAGCATCTAATTTCTGTAATTTAGTTCTTAATTATTATAATACACAAGTAATAAAAACAAAAAACTAGTAGCAAAATACACAGATATATGCAATTGAAGATACCCCCTGAAAAAGAAGTGGGCAACAACTCCCTGCCTTCTTGAGCAGGGAGAAATAGGGGAGTGTGGACTTCTACAGTTGTTAGATTCTGAAAATTATTACTTTTACCTAAAAACAAAGAAGAAATGTTAACAAAAATATGAAATCAAACTATTCCCATCACTGGTAACGGCGCTAAAATTAGATTGTGGGAAAAACTGTGCCCAAAAAGTGTTGTTTTGAAAAGTGCGTTTGCTTTAGCTTCCTTGATACTTCTGTTATAGCATGGTGACTAAATGGGTCGAATCCACAAGGACGAAAAGTGATAGAAGCTTTACCGGTATGCTCACGAGTGTATGTTAACGATTCTTCTATGTTTCAAAGAATGAAAAGAGAAGAAAACAAAGAATGAAAAGAGAATTGTATGGTGGAAACAAAGATAGAAACATTGAAAAGAATGTATTTGTGATTTTTGTAATTATTTCTTAAAAAATGTAAAAAAAGAAAGAAAACTCATAGGTACTAACTACTAATGGCTCCACCAATATGCTAACCTCTTAGTGTTAGTTGCTTCACGTGTATCCTTAGTCATTACTAGTCCTTGGTTCAAGAGCTTTACAAAGCATGACCCATAAGATCACTTTCACATCCAAACTCAACAAACATAAACAGGTTACACTTAAACTATAAAAACTAACTAGAGCAAGTATGGAATAAAGTAATGGTAGCTTGTAAGAGAGTTAGATGTTAGAGTATTAGAATTCATCATCATGAGCCATCAATAGCTCTTGCAAGAGCAGGGCCAAGTAGAGGCTATTAGATCCATGTGGATTATCAAGTAAAAAGTTTGCAAGTTAGTGGTTAGTGGTTAGTTGCCATGAGATAAAAAACTAAGTATGTAAAGAATTAGAGAGAAGAAAACAAATAGCGATAAAGAGAGAACCTTCAATAGATTATCACCTTCCATTACAAAAACTCTTGCTTTCATTCTATGTACTACTCTCTTCCCTATTACAAGATCTATAAGAAATGAAAAAAATAAAAGAGAAAGAAGAATAACAAGTAACCTAAACTAAAGAGAAGAACTACCCTAAAAACTACATACATGGAGAAAAACTAACCCTACAAGATCTCCTCCCTTCCGTTAGAAGACCTTGGGTATTTATAGGCTAAGGGGGGCACCAGGGGGTGTCACAGGGCCGCGCGTCAAATCTTGAGCGCGACTCCATAAAGGACCAAGGAAACACGCCTATGGCCACGTTTCCTCAGCCATCTCGTGGCCTCACGCGCAACACCGCCTGTCACATCTTCCTGGTATGTCCCTCTGTCGGTATGTACTGCTGGTTTCTGGATATGGGCACCTAGTTTTGATAGAACCACCTTCCAAAGTCAATGGCTATATGTATAGGCTTTAAATCACCAAATAAATAAGATTTTGGGATTCTTCATCATTTCATGCCATGGACCGAGAAACATATAAGAGAGGTGTTATTAACAGAATTTAATATTGAATAAATGTGAAGATGTGGTATGAAATATGCATATTTAGAGACTAATCAATTGTCGCTACAACTTTCATATGACTAAGCTGTCATTTTTTTTTCTATTGTCAAAGGCTTCAAACTCAAACTCCTCCAAGAGACGGCGATCTAGCAAGAAGTTATTCTTCCACGCTGAGTACCCGGAGGTGATTTCCAACATGGTGGGTCCAAGCGCCAACACCAAGCAAGTCGAAAGGGAGGCAACTTGCCCTTAGTTATGAGGAGTCGAATACTGAACATTTCTCAAGCTTGAAAGAAATATTGATCAAGCCTGAAAAATTTACCGACGTACTTGGATCCAAACTGGAGCAATTGCCCCAATTGACTACAATTAGTTGGCTAGAGGGATTGAAACAGACAATGGGCACTCCGCTAGCGTGGGGTCCTATTCATCTACCTCTTATAAGGAGACAGAAGCCTTCTCATATATAGCTGATATTCCAGAAGAGATAGTAAAAATTTTGAGGAGCAAGCTCGAGTGTAACAAGCATAGCATGGGATGCTTCAAGCCCAACAAGAGCTTATCAATGATCTCAAGAAGATGATAACTCATTTGCTTAAAAAACTTAGGAAGAAGACAAAAAGTTCGAAAATTAAAGCTTCTTCCTGCAAAAGCAAGGGTAAAGAGGAGGATGAAAACTCTACTCTGAACACTCTAATGGCAATGAAAACAACTTTGAATATGAAAATCCTTAGTCTTCTTCTTCTGAAGAACCAGAGAATTCAGAAGATAATCATGCCAAGAAGATGAACGAGCTTGAGAAACACCTGGAGGCTATCTCAAATTGAAGCAATCTTCAAAAAGTGGGGGTGGTTGACCATACCCGATCAAGTAGGATTCAGCTCCCAATCCTCCCAGGTTCAACACACTGAATCTGTATGCCTTCGACGACAAAGGTTTGCCGAATCAACATATATACTATTTCAAATCCCAAACAGGGAATGCAGTATCAAACGATGCCATCATGGCTCGTTTATTCATCGGCACCCTCAAGGGGGTTGCCTTCAATTTGTTCATGAAGCTTCTTGCCGGCTCTATTAAGAAATGGGCTGACCTTGAGAAGCTCTTCCTAGCGCGATTCTTTGAAAATGACACCAAAGTATCCATGCAAACTCTCCTAGCTACAAAGCAAAAGAAAGGAGAGTCAATCAAAGTATTTGTGGAGAGATTTCGGAGTATGGTGCTCTAATGTCCAAGTGGCATGTCACTTTCTACACTGATAAAGACTTGTCGCCACAACCTGCAAACCACACTCCTACCTTAAATAGAAGTAAATCAAAGTCGCACCTGGAAGCAACTCATCTTACAAGGCGAACGAGCAAAAGACATAGTTACAGGAGTAAACTAGGAAGATTACAAAAGCATGTAGCATTGAATCTACTAGGCAACGAGGTGATCTGACTTCTACAGCTGTCATGTTCAACAGTTACCTCTAAACAGTCTAAATCATTTCATCGGTTTTTGTCATCCCCATGGAATAAAACCCCCTGGAAGTACATCATGTACTTGTTGGCCCAGAGGCCTTCCACTCTAGTTTTGATGATGATTCACTCATGTAGTTATAGTCTACTAATAATCTTGTGATGTTTAGTTTCTGATATTTAACCAAGATATTAGTAGATGATTATCTTCAACAAAGGTATTTTGGAGCTTTCACATGGTGATTCAAGAGCCCGAGGGTCAAAGTTCATACTAGCACTCGTTTGGAGTCAAGCTCGGTGGATCACGTTTGGGTGGAGTCGACTTGGAGACGACGCACTACAAGAAGATCTCAGTTTGTTTTAGAATAATTAGTTTCGATCCATTGTTAATGATTAGATTGTGTGATATGCTCAAGTTCACAACACACAAGTTTCATGTTTTGGTTTTCGGTTTTTATTTTAACCGATCTTGGTTTTAATGAATAGATAGAATCAAAACAAGTTTATATGGTTTAATGTATATTAGATTTGTTCTATATATATCTATGCTTCAACTATTTAAACAAACTTAATTTGATAGTCTATTTCATGAGTTTGTAGTTTTTGTATTTAAACAAGACTTATTTTCAGATTTAATATCAAAAATATTGATATATATCTTTATATGTATATTGGATTATATCTATATACTATATGCCTCAAAGTTGTTTCAATATCATGTTTTTGTATTTGGATGAGTTTTGGACAAAACGATTTTTCATTTCAAAAATCCAAGTTTTTGGAAAATACGGATTTTGGTTTTCAGCAAAATTTCTAAGTTACAAAAATAGTTCAAAATATTTGTAACATGGTTTGATTTTACTCAAACAAGTTTGTATATCAAAGTATTATACTGAAACTATTTTTGTAGATTTTTAGAGATTTTATGGTATTTATTTGATAATTAAAAACCCAGTTTTCAAGTTCTGAAATTTGCCCTGCCAGGCCCTGGCGGTCGACCGGGACGGTCGACCGGACCAGTGGTCGGTCGACCGGAGCGGTCGACCGACGTACACAAGGACGTGCAAGCAGGCCAGCTTGCTTGGCCGGTCGACTGAGCGGTCGACCGACTGAAGTCAACCCACTCTCGGGTTGGCCCGGTCGACCAGGCGGTCGACCGGCCAGAGAGCCGTTGCTCTTTGGCTCTGGGCGCGGTCGACCGGGCAGTCTACCGCAGGCTCAACGGTCGATTTTTTGACCATTGGCCGGTCGACCGGAAGGTCATTTTTGACCTTTCTGCCAGCCAACGGGCAGAATTTTTATGGGGCTATAAATACCCCATTTGAAGTAGTGTTTCAACAAGAATTTTTAGAGCAAAAATTTCCTACTTCTCTAGTGTTTAAACAACAAGTTTTCAAAAGTGTTTTGGGTTAAAAAGATCTATCTTCATTTGTTTTAAAGGGTTAGAAAAATCAAAGAAAAATTGGATATTTGGGATATTGGTTTTGATCTTCATTTCAATCTTATTCTAGTTGTTTTCTCAAGTATTTTTCTTTGTGTTTTTGTTTTCAAACTCTTTATTTTTCACACTTCAGCTTATCTACTATCTTATTTATAGGATCTTTATCTTTGTGAAAAATTTAGTTTGTGGTTGTGAAAACCACCAAGTTGTAAACCCTCCTTATTTGTGATATCCCTCTTGTGTAAAGGTTGATTGTTGGAGTTGTGGCTTTGTGCCCTATCCCTCTAGTGAGAGGTTGATTTGTTTGGCTAAGTGCCAACCCTCTAAGTGTAGAGGTGTTTGTTGTGGATTGTGCCTTGCTTCTGTGAGAAGTTATATTTGGTTGGGAGAGGAGTTGTGTACTCCCTGTTATTTGTATTGTCCTAAATCCTCAGTGGAGGTTTCCCTATGTGGGAAGTCCTGTGTGGACAAGTTAGTGAAAATCCTTCTGTGTGAAGGCGGGGATGTAGAGCTGGGTGCTCGAACCTCGAAAATATCCGTGTGTTTGCGATTGATCCACTTTCTCTAACTCTCTCTCTTCTATATTGTGTCTTGCATTGATTCATATTGTCATATCATACTTATATGCTTGGTTGTGATTATTTGTGTGCCTCACTTGTAACTAACCACGAGAGCTTCATATAGCACCTCAACTCTTATTCAGAGGAATCAAGAGGAGTTAGTCATGAGCCCTTCACTGGGAATTTGGCTACATTTGTTGGTTACACTAAGTGTGTTGCAATTAAGTTTTAATTTTCGCATTTTGTTCATTAGATTAGCTGTATACCTATTCACTCCCCTCTGGTGTACTTACAATTGGTATCAGAGCCTACGCTCCTGATATTAGGTTTAACCACCTAGGAGTGTGATCTTGGTTTTGCTAATCTATCATTTGCATTTGCATTTGCAAACATATAGTTAGCACTCATGGATAGCCCTCTCATGTTTGATATCTCTAGACTTGTTATATGGAAGGTTATGATGAGTTGTCATTTAAAAGCCCTAGGTTATAAAGTTTACCTTGCCATTACCAAGGAATCCTACCTTAGGGATAGCAAGCATATAGAGGCCAATGCACTAGCCCTAAAGGCACTTAGAGCATCTCTTGATAAAAAATATTTACATGTGTTTTCTCACTATGATTCCGCTTTTGCAGTATGGAACACTTTGACATTTCTGGAGCTACCAACGCTTATCAATAAGAAGAGGAAATCTAGTCGAGACGAGTCCGACGAACGTTGCTTCATGGTCCAAGGGAATGACTCCCTTGAGGTACACTCGGACACTCAACTACATGTTAGTACTAGTTTTTATTACAATGAGTGTATGGATGCACAAGCCTTGAATGATGAACTTGCTAAGAATTATGAAAATTTGATTTCAAAATATAAACTTTTGAAAAAGGATAATTTTGGTTTAAAAGAAGAAAGTAAAAATTTATCTTCTAGACTTGAGATTGCTTTGTAAGAAAGGGATGAGATTTCAAGTGAACGTGACTCACTTAAATCCCAACTTGATCTAGCCCTAAATGAAAACAAGATTTTGAAAAATAAAAATGATTGTAATGATATTTTGAAGAAAAATGAAAACTTGTCTTTAAAACATGATTTTGTTGTAAAAGAAAATGAATCTTTAAAAATGAAAATTGTTTCTATTTCAAAGAAATTTGATTTGATGTCTAATGAAAATGTTTCTTCGAAAAATGATTTAGATTCTCATATTTGCTATGCTAGTGTAGCTTCACATTCTAGCTCACCTATTGCATGCACCTCTTCTGTTATAATTGAAAATGATATATCTATGCTTAAGAAGAGTGTTGATTGTTTGGGCTCCTGATTGGTCGCTAATGTTGCATATTTAATATCATATGTCCATACTTATTTTAGAATAAAAGCCTGCATTGTCCTAATTAATTGTTTAATTTATTTGCAGGCCCAATCTTTAAGGAGTTGAAGAGAAATGAGCCCAAAAGCCCACCAAAATTCTGAATTAAATCAGAATTAATTCGCACTCACTAAATCAGGGAAAAATCAAGAGGTTGAAACCGGTTGAGAAGAATCCTCTCAGGATCGATCGGTTAAAGCAAAGAATCCAAGGCCAATTCTTCAAAATCTCGGAGCCAAACTGCAAAACCAACTCCAGATAAAGTCAGAGGGAGAAACCGGGGAGACCCACCAACAGGGTGTGGCCACCTGGCCACACCCTGGCCGCAGAAACGCGGCCCTAGCCGCGTTTCCGCGGCAATCTTGGGGAGTTACGGGGAGCGTTTGCTCCCCCGACCTCCCCGGGATCCTGTTTGTTGGGTTTTTGCCTATAAAAGGCCTGTACTTGTGCTGAAAATGGGACGCCAAGGCAGATTAGGATTTTAGCCTAGTTTTTCCATTTTGTAGTTTAGTTTTTACTTTTATGTAACTTGTATGTAGCTTAGGGTAGAAGAAAATTCATGTAAGTAAGAGAGAGAGGCATATGTTGAGAGTGACACCGATGTACCCTCCTCCTTTCTTTCATTGTCTCAAGCAATAAAGGTAAACTTTTATTTATGTTCGTTTCTTTACTTTCCTTTTCTTTTGTTTTGCTTTCCTCTTCCTCTTTCTACTTTACCTTGGTTGTGTTTGTTGAGTTTACAAGTGAAATCCAAAGCATGTATAACTAAGCTACGTGAGAGCCAGCGATAGTTCATGAAGACGTTCTCCTCTTCCAAGATCTGCATCACTTCGTTCTTGCTAGGCTTGACGATATAATGTGCAAGGGGACTGAGCTCGAGCTCATGATCTATGCGTTGAACGCCTCCGAAGCAAAGGTAGAACTTGCACATGTTTCCAAGTAAGTCATCACCAAACTAGGTAAGTATTTCTTAACTTTCTTTATTTTCTTTTATCGCTATAGTATAGATCGCCAATACGATTTCTTTCACCACTTCTTCCTAATCGTTTTCATTCTTTTTTCCAAATCATTTGTACATAGACGCTTTCGCCGTTTTCTAATTTTCCACCTTCTTCATCTTCCATTTTCTTCTAACATAACATAATTCGTTTTCCCTTTTCATAACTAAAAACAGAGAAGAACTTTCGTTTTATTTTCTTAAAAGATTTCAATAAAAGACTGTAAAGCTTCCATCGCAAACCCTCCTTGTGGATCACGACCCGCATAGCCACTTGCTATAGCGAAAGAATTGAGCACTTGCACATCTTCTTTCTTAAGTTCTCTAATCTCGTATTTTGTGTGCAGGTTAGCCTAAATCAAAGTTTGGCGCCGTTGCCGGGGAGGGTAACATGTTTTTTATTGAAATCTGAATTTTTTTTGAAATTTTTTTTAGAACTAAACGAATTTTCTTCTCTGTTGCAGGTTACAGGGCAAGCAAAGCAGGAAAATAAGTTTGTAGTGACATACAAGTGGCCTTGGGCCTCTGCTCTAGAAAGCAGAGACCAAGGGCCCTCTGAATTGCCGCGTTTCCACGGCAAAAGCCGCGGATCCACAGCAAGGAAGAGTTGACTACTAACAGCTTTTTGCAGTGCTGCTTAGTTTGCAAATTCTAGTTTTCTGCAATTCTTTATTTCCTATATGCCATCACATAAGCCTGCTAAATAATCAACAGTAAAACGTTTGTTGCAAAAGTTAAAAATTGAGTAGACGTTTGCATTTTAGGCACGCGTTCTTTTCAATTCCTTTATCTTTACTGTTGAAGAGTGCTGGAGTAAGGTACGTTTGCATTGCATGTAGAATAGGAATCATCTCTTGCTTGATTTTCATGCTTTGAGTGAATCTTATTTACATATCCTGTACACTTGCACAAACTTATTTTAAGGGCACTAACCTAATAACAAGATAAGGTGGGGATTTAATCACCCTTCCTTAGCCCAAAAATCAGAATCCAAGCACTTACTAACCCAAGCCTAACTTAAAATGAGTAGACGTTGGCCCTAGGGACATTTCGGACTCAATTAGGAGATTATCCTAAGGGGGAAGGTGTTGGAACTTGACTCTTGCCAAATCAGTATCTAGGAAAGGGATTAAGGGCCGAAAGCCCGAAGGTTGGTGGTTATTTAATTAAGGAACGTCTTTTGACGGAAAACCTCCCACCAACCTTGCCCTGAACTGGCTGATTAGCTTGTGGTCAAGGTCTACATCAAACCTCCCGTGGACAGTCTAACCAGTTAGGAGTCGTCTAGGTCCTAAGTCTACCCTACCTTAGGCTAGAATTTTTTCTTTTTGGTTTGTTTATTTGTTTGTTTTTCTTTGTTTGTATTCTATTGTGTGATATGGACTATAGTAATAATTTTTTCAACTACAATAATAATCCATATTACACACCGACTTCATTTTCAGATATTACCAACCCAGCATATCATAACTTTGACCAACCTAGTGTGCCGGATTGGTCTTATCCGAATCAATATAACCCATGTCCCCCATCTAATAACTATAATGTCCATAATAATTTCAACTCTTCACCGAGTCAGTGGGGATTCACCTCCCCTGAGCATAATTATCAACCAACTTGTCCTCTTTCTCCACCTAGTCCACAATATTTTCAAGAGTCATACTCAGTTCCACCCGTCCAAAATAGAAGACCATCAATTTTGGAAATGAGTATGCGTGAGTCTAAACACAAATCCCAAAATCTGATGGACTCACAATTTCACTACCACTTCCAAGACAACTCTTCATCTTTTCATCAAAACAATGAACCCATCAATTATGAAAAGATGCTTGAAGCCATGACTCATGCTCAAAATGCTAGAAATCGTGACATAGATATGATGGTCGAATCTCTACGTTCTCACCGTTTGACCAGTTCTGATGTCACTAACCATCCTGTTAGAGTCGAAGAGTCATGTATTCTTGGAAATCAAGATTCCATTTCAGAACAACCACTTGAACTTGCCCAAACTCCAAATTTTGAAAAAGATATTGACAGTTTAGCAAGTTATCCTTTTCCTGAAATAGAACTTGAAAATGAATATGATCCTGAACCCCAACTGAGTGATTCAATTCTACTTCCTGATTCGATTATGACTCCGGTATCTTCACCTGATTTCGATCTTTTCCCGGAGTCAACATTGGATCCTGTACCAATTCATAATGAAAGTGAATCACCCATCTTTGAGGATCATATTGAACTTGATCAATTATACACTTTTGAAGATCCTATTGACAAATTGGCAAGTTCTCATTTTTATGATATTGAACTCAATGAGATATGTGACCTAGATTCTCAAATCTGTGATCCAGTTCACCTTTCTGAATCAATATTGACTCCTGTTTTGTTACCAAACTTGAGTAATATTTTAGAGTCAGTTTTGATTCCCACACCTATCATTCCTGAACTGGAATCACCCACATTAAGTCACATTCCATTGTTAGAAAATACATGTGGTCTAGAGTTTCAACTTCTTGACTTGGACCCGCTTCTTGAACCAATTTCGACTCCTGAATCTTTACTGGACTTAAGTCACCTTCCCGAGTCGGTATTAGTTCCTGTCCTTCCTGAGTCCAAGTCAACCGTTCTATCATTTCATACTCCATTCTGGGACGAGGTGGTTGACAAATTTGACTCCGAAATTAGTTATGGAATATGGACATTAGATGGGGTTAAATATTTAATAAAGATCCTTTATGGATATATCTTTTTAATGGGTTATATTAAAGATACTTCTGGTGGGTTCCTCCGAGACCCAAGAAAAGTTGATTGGGCTGCGTTTCGTGGACCAATCAGACCACCACTGGAACCACCACCTTAAGGTAACACTTTCCTTCCCTGTCGTCTTTTTCATGCATCTATGCATTAATTCATACATTGAGGACAATGCATGAGATAGGTGTGGGGGAGGGTCTAACATAACTTTTCTTTTTGTCAAAAAAAAATTAACATTTTTCTTTACTTTTAAAAAACTTTTTGAAAATAGAAACAATATTTTGACTTATTTTTGTAAGAAATTAAGTTAATTTTACGAAATAGGAAAATCCAAATTAGGATTTCTTATACTTGGTCAAAATAAGATTATTTGTTTGATTTTTAGAGTTAGGAAGATAATTTGTCAAAGTAATTTGGTCTTGATCTTTACCTTGATGAAATATGCACACTTCATACACTTACACACTTAGGGTTCAAAAACAAAGATTCTTATGCCTTATTTAAAAAAAAAGTCTAATTATTGATTAGCTAGGTGCTTTGGCCTAAGCAAGCCTTAGTATTTATGCGAAAGATGATTAGATAAGTTTGAAAAGAAAAATCCTCTGATTAAGCTGGGTATTTGTGCCTAATAAAGCATAAGTATTCACGCCTAAAAGAGGTTCATATAATAAAATCCTTAGTTTTGTGGTCTTGTTTGCTCGAGTCCTTAAGTCCTTGGGGGTGTTTTCTCACCTGGTGCCTTAAGACCGTTTAGTTTGGGAGTCATCGATTAGAGGCTCGTTACATGGGCAGATTAGAAAGCCTAATAGAACTAAGAAATAATACCACAAAAAAAAGTATATATAAATAAATAAGGCATGAGAGTTAGAGTTAATGAACCCTTAGTCAAAATTTTCATATTCACAAGGTGCATATGACTTAGGGTAAAGTAATAGACTAGATGAGAAGTACAATTTGACTCCTTACTTTGATTGATAACAAATTTTTGAATAGAGACTAAGTTCAGGAATGAAAAATTCGGTTTTCCTATAACTTATAGATTGCTTAGATCTTACAATCATATTTCAAATATTTTTCTCTTTCAAAATGCCTTTCGAAAATACTAACTATTTATTTCTCTTTCTTTATGGATTTTGTGGGTGTAATCCGCTGAAAATCCTCACGAGACAAAACTCGTCCTCTAGGGAAAACCTAGAGGTTTAACGGCTTGTTGCACATGCTCAGTGCAATCGCGTGACCTGCGAAAGTGGTCTAATAATCCTTAGTATAGTTTAGTTGTTTTGCTCGAGGACGAGCAGAAGATAGGTATGGGGGTGTGATTGGTCGCTAATGTTGCATATTTAATATCATATGTCCATACTTATTTTAGAATAAAAGCCTGCATTGTCCTAATTAATTGTTTAATTTATTTGCAGGCCCAATCTTTAAGGAGTTGAAGAGAAATGAGCCCAAAAGCCCACCAAAATTCTGAATTAAATCATAATTAATTCGCACTCACTAAATTAGGGCAAAATCAAGAGGTTGAAACCGGTTAAGAAGAATCCTCTCAGGATCGATCGGTTAAAGCCAAGAATCCAAGGCCATTTCTTCAAAATCTCAGAGCCAAACTGCAAAACCAACTCCAGATAAAGTCAGAGGGAGAAACCGGGGAGACCCACCAACAGGGTGTGGCCACCTGGCCACACTCTGGCCGCGAAAACGCGGCCCTAGCCGCGTTTTCGCGGCAATCTTGGGGAGTTACGGGGAGCGTTTGCTTCCCCGACCTCCCCGGGATCCTGTTTGTTGGGTTTTTGGCTATAAAAGGCCTGTACTTGCGCTGAAAATGGGATGCCAAGGTAGATTAGGATTTTAGCCTAGTTTTTCCATTTTATAGTTTAGTTTTTACTTTTATGTAACTTGTATGTAGCTTAGGGTAGAAGAAGATTCATGTAAGTAAGAGAGAGAGGCATATGTTGAGAGTGACACTGATGTACCCTCCTCCTTTCTTTCATTGTCTCAAGCAATAAAGGTAAACTTTTATTTATGTTCTTTTCTTTACTTTCCTTTTCTTTTGTTTTTCTTTCCTCTTCCTCTTTCTACTTTACCTTGGTTGTGTTTGTTGAGTTTACAAGTGAAATCCAAAGCAAGTATAACTAAGCTACGTGAGAGCCAGCGATAGTTCATGAAGACGTTCTCCTCTTCCAAGATCCGCATCACTTCGTTCTTGCTAGGCTTGACGATATAATGTGCACGGGGACTGAGCTCGAGCTTATGATCTATGCGTTGAACGCCTCCGAAGCAAAGGTAGAACTTGCACATGTTTCCAAGTAAGTCATCACCAAACTAGGTAAGTATTTCTTAACTTTCTTTATTTTCTTTTATTGCTATAGTATAGATCGCCAACACGATTTCTTTCACCACTTCTTCCCAATCGTTTTCATTCTTTTTTCCAAATCATTTGTACATAGACGCTTTCGCCGTTTTCTGATTTTCCACCTTCTTCATCTTTCATTTTCTTCTAACATAACATAATTCGTTTTCCCTTTTCATAACTAAAAACAGAGAAGAACCTTCGTTTTATTTTCTTAAAGATTTCAATAAAAGACTGTAAAGCTTCCATCGCAAACCCTCCTTGTGGATCAAGACCCGCATAGCCACTTGCTATAGCAGAAGAATTGAGCACTTGTACATCTTCTTTCTTAAGTTCTCTAATCTCGTATTTTGTGTGCAGGTTAGCCTAAATCAAAGTTTGGCGCCGTTGCCGGGGAGGGTAACATGTTTTTTATTGAAATCTGAATTTTTTTTGAAAATTTTTTAGAACTAAATGAATTTCCTTCTCTGTTGCAGGTTACAGGGCAAGCAAAGCAGGAAAATAAGTTTGCAGTGACATACAAGTGGCCTTGGGCCTCTGCTCTAGAAAGCGGAGACCAAGGGCCCTCTGAATTGCCGCGTTTCCACGGCAAAAGCCGCGGATCCGCGGCAAGGAAGAGTTGACTACTAACAGCTTTTTGCAGGGCTGCTTAATTTGCAAATTCTAGTTTTCTGCAATTCTTTATTTCCTATATGCCATCACATAAGCCTGCTAAATAATCAACAGTAAAACGTTTGTTGCAAAAGTTAAAAATTGAGTAGACGTTTGCATTTTACGCACGCGTTCTTTTCAATTCCTTTATCTTTACTATTGAAGAGTGCTAGAGCAAGGTATGTTTGCATTGCATGTAGAATAGGAATCATCTCTTGCTTGATTTTCATGCTTTGAGTGAATCTTATTTACATATCCTGTACACTTGCATAAACTTATTTTAAGGGCACTAACCCAATAACAAGATAAGGTGGGGATTTAATCACCCTTCCTTAGCCCAAAAATCAGAATCCAAGCACTCACTAACCCAAGCCTAACTTAAAATGAGTAGATGTTGGCCCTAGGGACATCTCGGACACAATTAGGAGATTATCCTAAGGGGGAAAGGTGTTGGAACTTGACTCTTGCCAAATCAGTGTCTAGGAAAGGGATTAAGGGCCGAAAGCCCGAAGGTTGGTGGTTATTTAATTAAGGAACGTCTTTTGACGGAAAACCTCCCACCAATCTTGCCCTGACCTGGCTGATTAGCTTGTGGTCAAGGTCTACATCAAACCTCCCGTGGACAGTCTAACCAGTTAGGAGTCGTCTAGGTCCTAAGTCTACCCTAACTTAGGCTAGAATTTTTTCTTTTTTGTTTGTTTATTTGTTTGTTTTTCTTTGTTTGTATTCTATTGTGTGATATGGACTATAGTAATAATTTTTTCAACTACAATAATAATCCATATTACACACCGACTTCATTTTCGGATATTACCAACCCGGCATATCATAACTTTGACCAACCTAGTGTGCCTGATTGGTCTTATCCGAATCAATATAACCCATGTCCCCCATCTAATAACTATAATGTCCATAATAATTTCAACTCTTCACCGAGTCAGTGGGGATTCACCTCCCCCGAGCATAATTATCAACCAACTTGTCCTCCTTCTCCACCTAGTCCACAATATTTTCAAGAGTCATACTCAGTTCCACCCGTCCAAAATAGAAGACCATCAATTTTGGAAATGAGTATGCGTGAGTCTAAACACAAATCCCAAAATCTGATGGACTCACAATTTCACTACCACTTCTAAGACAACTCTTCATCTTTTCATCAAAACAATGAACCCATCAATTATGAAAAGATGCTTGAAGCCATGACTCATGCTCAAAATGCTAGAAATGGTGACATAGATATGATGGTCGAATCTCTACGTTCTCACCGTTTGACCAGTTCTGATGTCACTAACCATCCTGTTAGAGTCGAAGAGTCATGTATTCTTGGAAATCAAGATTCCATTTCAGAACAACCACTTGAACTTGCCCAAACTCCAAATTTTGAAAAAGATATTGACAGTTTAGCAAGTTATCCTTTTTCTGAAATAGAACTTGAAAATGAATATGATCCTGAACCCCAACTGATTGATTCAATTCTACTTCCTGATTCGATTATGACTCCGGTATCTTCACCTGATTTCGACCTTTTCCCGGAGTCAACATTGGATCCTGTACCAATTCATAACGAAAGTGAATCACCCATCTTTGAGGATCATATTGAACTTGACCAATTATACACTTTTGAAGATCCTATTGACAAATTGGCAAGTTCTCATTTTTATGATATTGAACTCAATGAGATATGTGACCTAGATTCTCAAATCTGTGATCCAGTTCACCTTTCTGAATCAATATTGACTCCTGTTTTGTTACCAAAATTGAGTAATATTTTAGAGTCAGTTTTGATTCCCACACCTATCATTCCTGAACTGGAATCACCCACATTAAGTCACATTCCATTGTTAGAAAATACATGTGGCTTAGAGTTTCAACTTCTTAACTTGGACCCGCTTCTTGAACCAATTTCGACTCCTGAACCTTTACTGGACTTAAGTCACCTTCCCGAGTCGGTATTAGTTCCTGTCCTTCCTGAGTCCAAGTCAACCGTTCTGTCATTTCATACTCCATTCTGGGACGAGGTGGTTGACAAATTTGACTCCGAAATTAGTTATGGAATATGGACATTAGATGGGGTTAAATATTTAATAAAGATCCTTTATGTATATATCTTTTTAATGGGTTATATTAAAGATACTTCTGGTGGGTTCCTCCGAGACCCAAGAAAAGTTGATTGGGCCGCGTTTCGTGGACCAATCAGACCACCATCGGAACCACCACCTTAAGGTAACACTTTCCTTCCCTGTCGTCTTTTTCATGCATCTATGCATTAATTCATACATTGAGGACAATGCATGAGATAGGTGTGGGGGAGGGTCTAACATAACTTTTCTTTTTGTCAAAAAAAAAAATAACATTTTTCTTTACTTTTTAAAAACTTTTTGAAAATAGAAACAATATTTTGACTTATTTTTGTAAGAAATTAAGTTAATTTTAAGGAATAGAAAAATCCAAATTAGGATTTCTTATACTTGGTCAAAATAAGATTATTTGTTTGATTTTTAGAGTTAAGAAGATAATTTGTCAAAGTAATTTGGTCTTGATCTTTACCTTGATGAAATATGCACACTTCATACACTTACACACTTAGGGTTCAAAAACAAAGATTCTTATGCCTTATTAAAAAAAAAGAAAAAAGTCTAATTATTGATTAGCTAGGTGCTTTGGCCTAAGCAAGCCTTAGTATTTATGCGAAAGATGATTAGATAAGTTTGAAAAGAAAATCCTCTGATTAAGCTGGGTATTTGTGCCGAATAAAGCATAAGTATTCACGCCTAAAAGAGGTTCATATAATAAAATCCTTAATTTTGTTGCCTTGTTTGTTCGAGTCCTTAAGTCCTTGGGGGTGTTTTCTCACCTGGTGCCCTAAGACCGTTTGGTTTGGGAGTCATCGATTAGAGGCTCGTTACATGCGCAGATTAGAAAGCCTAATAGAACAAAGGAATAATACCACCAAAAAAAAAAGTATATATAAATAAATAAGGCATCAGAGTTAGAGTTAATGAACCCTTAGTCAAAATTTTCACATTCACAAGGTGCATATGACTTAGGGTAAAGTAATAGACTAGATGAGAAGTACAATTTGACTCATTACTTTGATTGATAACAAATTTTTGAATAGAGACTAAGTTTAGGAATGAAAAATTCAGTTTTCCTATAACTTATAAATTGCTTAGATCTTACAATCATATTTCAAATATTTTTCTCTTTCAAAATGCCTTTCGAAAATACTAACTCTTTATTTCTCTTTCTTTATGGATTTTGTGGGTGTAATCCGCTGAAAATCCTCACGAGACAAAACTCGTCCTCTAGGGGAAACCTAGAGGTTTAACGGCTTGTTGCACATGCTCAGTGCAATCGCGTGACCTGCGAAAGTGGTCTAATAATCCTTAGTATAGTTTAGTTGTTTTGCTGAGGACGAGCAAAAGATAGGTATGGGGGTGTGATTGGTCGCTAATGTTGCATATTTAATATCATATGTCCATACTTATTTTAGAATAAAAGCCTGCATTGCCCTAATTAATTGTTTAATTTATTTGCAGGCCCAATCTTTAAGGAGTTGAAGAGAAATGAGCCCAAAAGCCCACCAAAATTCTGAATTAAATCAGAATTAATTCACACTCACTAAATTAGGGCAAAATCAAGAGGTTGAAACCGGTTGAGAAGAATCCTCTCAGGATCGATCGGTTAAAGTTAAGAATCCAAGGCCATTTCTTCAAAATCTCGGAGCCAAACTGCAAAACCAACTCCAGATAAAGTCAGAGGGAGAAACCAGGGAGACCCACCAATAGGGTGTGGCTACCTGGCCACACCCTGGCCGCAGAAACGCGGCCCTAGCCACGTTTTCGCTGCAATCTTGGGAGTTACGGGGAGCGTTTGCTCCCCCGACCTCCACGAGATCCTGTTTGTTGGGTTTTTGCCTATAAAAGGCCTGTACTTGTGCTGAAAATGGGACGCCAAGGCAGATTAGGATTTTAGCCTAGTTCTTCCATTTTGTAGTTTAGTTTTTACTTTTATGTAACTTATATGTAGCTTAGGGTAGAAGAAGATTCATGTAAGAGAGAGAGGCATATGTTGAGAGTGACACCGATGTACCCTCCTCCTTTCTTTCATTGTCTCAAGCAATAAAGGTAAACTTTTATTTATGTTCGTTTCTTTACTTTCCTTTTCTTTTGTTTTGCTTTCCTCTTCCTCTTTCTATTTTACCTTGGTTGTGTTTGTTGAGTTTACAAGTGAAATCCAAAGCAAGTATAACTAAGCTACGTGAGAGCCAGCGATAGTTCATGAAGACGTTCTCCTCTTCCAAGATCCGCATCACTTCGTTCTTGCTAGGCCTGACGATATAATGTGCACGGGGACTGAGCTCAAGCTTATGATCTATGCGTTGAACGCCTCCGAAGCAAAGGTAGAACTTGCACATGTTTCCAAGTAAGTCATCACCAAACTAGGTAAGTATTTCTTAACTTTCTTTATTTTCTTTTATCGCTATAGTATAGATCGCCAACACGATTTCTTTCACCACTTCTTCCCAATCGTTTTCATTCTTTTTTCCAAATCATTTTTACATAGACGCTTTCGCCGTTTTCTGATTTTCCACCTTCTTCATCTTTCATTTTCTTCTAACATAACATAATTCGTTTTCCCTTTTCATAACTAAAAACAGAGAAGAACCTTCATTTTATTTTCTTAAAAGATTTCAATAAAAGACTATAAAGCTTCCATCACAAACCCTCCTTGTGGATCACGACCCGCATAGCCACTTGCTATAGCGGAAGAATTGAGCACTTGCACATCTTCTTTCATAAGTTCTCTAATCTCGTATTTTGTGTGCAGGTTAGCCTAAATCAGCTCCACTTTGAGCCATTGTGCCTTAAACCACTCACGTTTGGAATCTATGTTTCGAAAGAAACAAGTTCCTCCTATGCATGCACATAAACCACGGCATACACATGCTCCTCACGTACACACTCATAACACAATGTATGCTCATGTGTATACTTGTACATATTGTGGACGTAAGGGCCACCTTGCTATATTTTTCTATGATAAGATACATGATGTAAATTTAGCAACTAAATTTGTTTGGGTTAGGAAAGGACCTAACCCCCATGGGCCCAAAAGAGTATGGGTACCAAAGACCACCGCTATGTTATTTGATGTAGGTGTGGACTCTCGCATGATGTGAGAGCGATGGTGCCTTGAGGTGGATGCATTCCGAGCCTAAAGAGGACTGTGGATGCATCACTTTCAAGGGAAGTTTGGTGGGAGGACCACCTTGTTTTAGAGACATGGAGAGTTACCCTCATGATTTTAGTAACTATCTCTTACTCTTTATTTATGTTTGCATGCTTTTAGATCATTAATTTATAGCATGTCTTGTTTTAATGTTCATTATGCCATATGCCATGTTTATTAGTCCTATGACATGCATGATTAGTATTTGAGACACCCATGTTTATATGGACCAATATTTAGTGTTCTCATTTTAGTTTAACTAATGTGTATGTCCTAGATCTAATGCATGTGCATTTGCCATAATGATCATATGAGGTTTTGTTTTGATTTCTATGCTTCATATTCTGATTACATGTTTAGATGTTAGTTTTCATTAAAACTTGGATATATACTTGTACAACTAGTGAGTTACAAATAAACTATTATATGTTTGTGCTTGAATGCTCATTTGTACCCATTAGATATACTAGTATTATCTAGTTTTGATGATTCATACATTTGACTTGTATTCCTATTTTGTACATGTTTTCTATGTTTATGTTTAACTTCATGTATATGTCTATTTTGTCTAAACTAATTGTTATACATATACATCCTTGAGCCACTTGCCCTCATGCATATACTTTTATGGACTCGTTATGTTTGGATATGTAGGTATACTCTAGTTTATACAAAACATACATATGCCTTGAAAATTAAATTATTTTGATGAAAATTAGATTTTCTTGATTTTCATGTTTTAAGGAATTTCATATTAAGCTTATTGCCTATTTTCATGACTATGTCTTTCACACAAAACTTATATGTTGGCCCAAAGGCCATTATCCCGGTTATTTTGATGATAGCAAAACATATTTAGTTATGTATTTAATATTCTTGTTTTTAAAGTATTTCAGGTTCAAGAAACAGATTTTGACAACTCCGCTAAAAGACTCACAAATTTGGAGTTTGCCCAACATTTGCATTCCCAAGCTAAAGCACATAGGAAGCTTCGGAATTTGCGTTGAAGAAAAGTTCAAGAAGAAGATCAAGACTTGCTTAAGAATCCAAGATTTGTACTTTGTTTATTTTCATTTTAGAATATTTTGTCAAAACTAAATAGTAGAAGTAGAGATATGGGATATCACACACACACATTTTCTAGAGTGGTTTATGGCTTCAAAATACTTTCCATTTCTATTTCCAAACTCAGTTTAGTTGAAAATATCTATTTTGGAAATACGATTTTAGAGAGACTAGTTTTTGGGAAAAACATTTTATTGAAAATCAAGTTTTTATCAAAAGAATTTTTACCAAGTATTTTACCTTGATAGTAGTATGACACATGCTCATACTCTATGATTTTTCAAGACCAAAATATTTTATCCAAGACCCAAAACCCAAACCCAAAATTTTCCAGGGTCTGTGAATTCTGATTTTTCAGAAATTCACAGTGCCCGGTCGACCGGCACTCGACCGGCACTCGACCGACATGCACATTTGTGCATGTGCGTATCAGTCGACCGGAGGTCGACCGATACTCGACCGGCCCCCAACCTGCTGCTCTCTGGAAATGCCAGTCGACCGACCCAGTCGACCGGTGAGCCCCAACGGTCGGATTTTTGACCGTTGGCGGTCGACCGACCCGGTCGACCGGTAGTCTGTCAAAAATTCTGACAGACCCAACAGCTATATTTTCTGACTCTTTGACTTTTGGGATTTGTCTCCAACGAATCTCTTGAGCAGTTTTTGACCCCTATAAATAGGTGGTCACTTCATATGAAATGACTAATGATTTTAGAGCTATCAAGTGAACTTTGACAAGAGTTTCAAAGATTTCCAAAGTTTTCAAAAGAAAAGATTTTTCTCTCCAAAGCCTAAATTTCCATCACCTTTCTTGGAGCCTATTCCTCTACTTCTCTCTAGTTTTGCACTACACAATCCCATACTCTAAGTCTACTATTTGGTTCTAGGATTGTGCTTAGTGAGCTATTTGTAAAAGTGATCAAGTGTGATCACTTCCATTGTAATTGAGTGAAGTTGTAGAGGCATCGGCCTCAAGGCGAGCTAGTGTGCTCAAGGTGGTGAAGTGTCATCACGGGAGACGGACAAGTGTTGTCCTTGTATTGTTGATCCGGTGGGATCCTCAATAGTGGAAATCCTTCAAGTGTGAAGGCGGGGACGTAGAGCTTGGCTCGAACCTCGGAAACATATCGGCGTGTTTGCGTTTGCTCAAATTTCTCTAACTCTATCTCCTTTATTACTAGCAATTTTACATTGTCCTTTACTTGCAAGAAATATTGTATTGTGCTAATTGTTTAGAGTTAAATTTTTAAATTCCGCATAATTGCCATTATCATATAGCCATCACCTATTCACCCCCCCTCTAGGTGATTTCAATTGGTATCAGAGCCTAACCCTACAACTTAGGTCTAACAACCTTAGGGAGATCCTTTAGTTGGCTATATACATTTGTTGCATTTATTATATATTGTGCATTTTATTCATCATACATGGCATCTCTAGATTTTTCAAGCATTAAGTCCCCACCCAAATTTGATGGCTTGAACTTCCCTATTTGGAAGGTCAAGATGAACCTTTTTCTAAAATCCCTAGGAGTCAAGGTAGCTAGGGCCGTCACCAAAGAATTCATTGAACCCACTAGTGATGAGAGCACATGGTCCGAGGATACCACCAAGGACTATGAAGCTAATGCTAGGGCACAATATGCATTAACACAAGCACTTAATGAAGATGACCTTGCACGCATCATTAATTGTAAATCGGCATATGAAGTTTGGAACATGCTTATTGTGACTCATGAGGGAACGTCACAAGTCAAGAGAGCAAAAGTTGACTTGCTACGTTCTCAATATGAGAATTTTTACATGATTGATAATGAGAGCATTGATGACATGCTCACTCGCTTTACAAAAATAACTAATGCTCTTTCTTCCTTAGGTGACAAGATTGACAACGATCAAAAGATAAGGAAGGTGATTAGAGCTCTTCCTAAAGCTTGGGAAGTCAAGGCGACAACCCTCAAAGAGCTAAATGACAAAGAGGAGATGGACTTCTCCGGCTTCATCGGCAATCTCAAAACACATGAGATGGAGATGAAGGTACGAGAAGAAAGGGAGGCACCCAAGAAGAAATCAATAGCCTTCAAAGCCGCTCCAACCATTCAAGACGAGGATGATTCATCGGACGAGTGCGATGAAGACTTCGCCATGCTCATCCGGAAGGTGGGCAAGATGTTCTACAAAAAGGGAAGACAAAGCAATTTCCGGCGAGGGAAACCTCAAGGGAGATTTGAAAGAAAAAGAGAGGAGCCCGGTCCTTGCTTCCATTGCAAGAAGATTGGTCACCTCATTGCCGAGTGCCCCGCTCTACAAGCAACCACATCCAAGAACGGGCAAAGAAAGAAGAAGGCCATGGTGGCTACTTGGGATGACACGGAGTCGGAATCCGAAGAGGAAGTCGACGCCGCGCACATGTGTTTCATGGCACATGGGGAGGATGTACCAAAGGTAACTCTAGAAAACACCTTAGAAGATGATGATTTGACTATGGATGAACTTGCACATTTCTTTGAAGAATTGCAAAATAGGTATGAGATTTCACAATCTCAAAATAAGAAATTAAAAAGAGAAAATGAGGCTTTAAAACATAAAGTAGAAATAGTTGTTAAAGAAAAAGATGTTTTATCTAGTGCATTTGAAAAATTGAAAAATGATTTTGATAAGCATAAACTTGCAAATAAGGGTAAAACCCCCATGGTTTCAATAGATAAAAATGATTTTGTTGAGATCCAAAAGCGTGTTGATGCTTTGGACTCCACACTTAAAAATTGTGCATTTGATTTGAAAAAGATAGCTTCTAAATTTCCTAAGGGAACACCCCAAGGGAAACATGCACAACATGCACATACACATGCACGGAAACATACTCACACTCACAAGCATGCATACATGTATGGTAGTGGTAGGATTTTTGTTTGCACTCATTGTGGCCGCAAAGGCCATCTAGAAAAATTTTGTTATGCTAAGAACAATGTTAAGAATAAATATGTTTGGGTTCGCCCCGGTACTAACCCTAAAGGACCCTCAAAGATTTGGGTACCAAAAGATCCTCCAAATGTAGGTGACACAGGTGGATCTACTTCCTCCAAGACTTAGGGGGAGACGGTGCCCGGGTGGTAGATGCAACTAAGCTCAAAGTTCAAATCTAGCTTGCATCGCTATCGTGGAGGCACCTATTTTTGGAGACTAACCGTAAATTGGTAACATCTCCATTTAAGAGTTTTTCAATTTTGTATATACAATTGTTATAGGATTGCTAGTTTAGTTTTATGCTTCATTGATACATGATTAGTATAAACTTGCAACTCTAACATGATTGTATATGACATGTTCAATTTTGATTTCTTTTTGACATGTATACATATGTGTAGAATGGTTAGTTTGCTTTTGATTCATTATTGATACATACTTATATAGAACTACCTTTCTATCATGTTGTGTACATGCCTTGTATTAATTTTCATATCTTGTATTGTTATGCCTTATGTCATACTTGTCCACATGTCCAATTTTTTGTGTATCTATATGTATAGTTTAGATTTTGTGATTATATACTTGTATACATATAGACCTATTTTTCATAAATAAAATAAAACTTTTTGAAAATTTTCATAGTTGAGCAAATACCCTAAAGATGGCAATTGCGCACCTCAACTCATTCAAGAGGAATCAAGAGGATGAAGTTCAGAACCCGTCACTGGGTATTCGGCTTCAACATCTTTATACCTTTGCTTAAATATGTAAAATAAAATTAAATAATTTTGTGTGAAGTTTTGTTGATATGATCACTAAATGAAGATTTAAAAATAATTGTGTTATCCCTGATTATTATAATATAACATATTTTTATTTGTTATAATGTTTATTTATAAATTTTTTTTTGTTTTGGTCAGAATTTGGTAGCAGATTTTTCAGACTTACCGGTCGACTGGCCCCTAACCCCAGTCGACCGGCTCTGTCTGAGAAAATTTTTGATTTTTTTCGTGCTACCGGTCGACTGCTGGTATAGGACCAGTCGACCGATTTAGATGCAGGACTCTCTGTTTCTTTTCGGTCGACCGGTCCCTCAATCCCAGTCGACCGATAGTCGTATTCTGGCATATATTTGACCTTTTTCCCACTGTTTCGCACTCTCTCTCTCAGTTCTCTCACAGCGACCGCAGGACCTCTTTTTCCCCAAAATTTCCTTCTACAAATCCGTTCACCTGATCACAAATTCCTTCAAAACCCATTTTAATCTTCTCATTTCTAACTCGGATCTTCAATCTCAAGCCGATCCATCCGTCAGATTCTCAGAATTTCTGGATTTCAAGCTAGGGTTTCAGTTTTTCTCAAAGGTAAAAATTTCGAATTTTTCACTTGTTCTTCCTTTCTAGCTTAGATCTATCACTTCCTTTGTCTTCATATTAGGTTGATTGATCATCTAGATCGTGCCTTTAACTGCAAAAACCTAAAAAATTGGATTTTTATCATGCCTCCAAAAAGACATCGTTCTGAGAAGGGAAAGGGCATTGCCCAATCCTCATCTCAAGCCCCTAGGACTGAACCTGTGTTCCGTAACGATCTTGCCTCTGATCGTTACACACATTTAGCCCCTAGGAATACTATTTCGGGTAGATATGTGGCTATGCATGATTTTGAACATTTAGATATCCCCCACATACTTCGTGCCAACAATCTTGTAGATTTTCTCTCCATTAGGGAGAAAGTTTACACTTCTTTGGTTCCCTATTTCTATGCAAATTTTGAATTTAGTGGGAACCGGATCATTTCCCGTGTGATGGGTAGGGACATAAACATTTCCCTAGGTCAATTTGCTAGAATTCTTCATCTTTCCACTGATGGAATAGATGTTTACTCTTATGACCTACATGATTTTCCTGAATATCCGGAGGGTGAGTCTTCACTCACCGCATCCACTCTTCTTCACCAGGATGACAATCCCGATCTAGTGAGGAATGAGATTGTGAGTCAGTATACCCTCCAATCTCAGGTCCTTGCTAAGATTGTCTTTCATAACATCGTGCCAAAATCCGGTGAATTTAGCCATGCTCGAGGTCCTGTTCCCTTGATTATCTATTGTCTCCTTAAAGGCATTAAGATAAATTTCCCTCGAGTGATCGCTTCTCACATGAGTGGTGATCAGATTCGTACTGCTGGTAGGAGTCTGCCTTACGGCATGCTCATTACCCATTTGCTTAGGGCTCTAGATTTTGATTTCTCTGGTCAAGCCCCTTCAAAACCCTCTTCAGATTTCAATGCTGCTGCCTTAAAGATGATGGAAGCTCAGTTGCGTCGACACGCAGCTGTGCAACCACCACCTGTTCCTGCAGCTGATCCAGCTCCAGCTCCACCTCCTGTTTTTCCTGCTCCTGAGTTTCAGGGTGCTTCTGCTTCTGAGGTCCGCTCGCAGATCGAGGCACATCAGGCCTGGGTCGGTGAGCAAGTCTCTGCACTTCGTGCAGATATGGCTGCTCGTGATGCTTCTCTTCGGGCAGATATGGAGGCTCGTGCTGCGATGGATGCTGCTTTTCGGGCGGAGGTCCGAAACGACTTGTCCTATATGGCTGAGTCCATGAGATTTGTGGATGTTCAGTTCCAATCTCTGTTCTCTAAATTGGACATAGTCGTTCCTGATGGGACTCCGGGTGCTCGTCGTCTCCCTGCTGCTGGTCCTCCTTTCCCTCCCAGAGCTCGCGTCTCTGTTCCACCTCCGCGCCCTAGAGTTGATGCCGTGGATACAGAGGAGGTAGTTTCCTCTTCTTCCTCAGATGATGGTGATGACCAGACGATGGCCGAGGGCTCAGATGATGACGAGGAGGAGGATGACGAGGCGACTGAGTGATGCTGATGTGTGACCTCCCCTTTATTGATGATGTCAAAAAGGGGGAGAGACATTTGGAGAGAGATATTTTGTTATGTAATTGACTTATGTATGTGACTTATTTTGTTGTGTTGGACACCTTTATTTTGGACACCTTTATTTTGGACATGTCTTGTGTGGTATGTATTTATGTCATGTTGAGACTCATTTCCTTTATCTATGATATGACATGTGTGGTTGATATTTTCTATGGGCATGGATGTGTGATGTTTATTTTTACATGTGTGATGCTTATTTTTTATCACTATGCCTGAGTATGACTTTTAAATATGCATATGTTGAGGGGGAGCTTCATTTGAAGACTCTACCCAAAATATCTTGTGATAACTACATATGTTTTGCCATCATCAAAAAGGGGGAGATTGTTGGCCCAAAGGCCATTATCCCGGTTATTTTGATGATAGCAAAACATATTTAGTTATGTATTTAATATTCTTGTTTTTAAAGTATTTCAGGTTCAAGAAACAGATTTTGACAACTCCGCTAAAAGACTCACAAATTTGGAGTTTGCCCAACATTTGCATTCCCAAGCTAAAGCACATAGGAAGCTTCGGAATTTGCGTTGAAGAAAAGTTCAAGAAGAAGATCAAGACTTGCTTAAGAATCCAAGATTTGTACTTTGTTTATTTTCATTTTAGAATATTTTGTCAAAACTAAATAGTAGAAGTAGAGATATGGGATATCACACACACACATTTTCTAGAGTGGTTTATGGCTTCAAAATACTTTCCATTTCTATTTCCAAACTCAGTTTAGTTGAAAATATCTATTTTGGAAATACGATTTTAGAGAGACTAGTTTTTGGGAAAAACATTTTATTGAAAATCAAGTTTTTATCAAAAGAATTTTTACCAAGTATTTTACCTTGATAGTAGTATGACACATGCTCATACTCTATGATTTTTCAAGACCAAAATATTTTATCCAAGACCCAAAACCCAAACCCAAAATTTTCCAGGGTCTGTGAATTCTGATTTTTCAGAAATTCACAGTGCCCGGTCGACCGGCAGTCGACCGGCACTCGACCGACATGCACATTTGTGCATGTGCGTATCAGTCGACCGGAGGTCGACCGATACTCGACCGGCCCCCAACCTGCTGCTCTCTGGAAATGCCAGTCGACCGACCCAGTCGACCGGTGAGCCCCAACGGTCGGATTTTTGACCGTTGGCGGTCGACCGACCCGGTCGACCGGTAGTCTGTCAAAAATTCTGACAGACCCAACAGCTATATTTTCTGACTCTTTGACTTTTGGGATTTGTCTCCAACGAATCTCTTGAGCAGTTTTTGACCCCTATAAATAGGTGGTCACTTCATATGAAATGACTAATGATTTTAGAGCTATCAAGTGAACTTTGACAAGAGTTTCAAAGATTTCCAAAGTTTTCAAAAGAAAAGATTTTTCTCTCCAAAGCCTAAATTTCCATCACCTTTCTTGGAGCCTATTCCTCTACTTCTCTCTAGTTTTGCACTACACAATCCCATACTCTAAGTCTACTATTTGGTTCTAGGATTGTGCTTAGTGAGCTATTTGTAAAAGTGATCAAGTGTGATCACTTCCATTGTAATTGAGTGAAGTTGTAGAGGCATCGGCCTCAAGGCGAGCTAGTGTGCTCAAGGTGGTGAAGTGTCATCACGGGAGACGGACAAGTGTTGTCCTTGTATTGTTGATCCGGTGGGATCCTCAATAGTGGAAATCCTTCAAGTGTGAAGGCGGGGACGTAGAGCTTGGCTCGAACCTCGGAAACATATCGGCGTGTTTGCGTTTGCTCAAATTTCTCTAACTCTATCTCCTTTATTACTAGCAATTTTACATTGTCCTTTACTTGCAAGAAATATTGTATTGTGCTAATTGTTTAGAGTTAAATTTTTAAATTCCGCATAATTGCCATTATCATATAGCCATCACCTATTCACCCCCCCTCTAGGTGATTTCATTATACACTCACATTATTTGATGTTTTCTCATGATTTTGTTTTCATGAGTCCTATATGAGCTTTATATCTTTTGAGTGTAAACTGTTAAGTGATTTTCATGTTTCATGAAATATATTTTTTATTCCTTACTTGAAGGATTTCGTACTAGTTTTTCAAAATTTTCATATAAGTAGTTCGTATTCTTCATTATGGTAGGGTTTTTCAAACATACTATATTTTTAAACTTATTTTTGAAAACCCCTACCCATTCAAGGGCGGTTGGTTGAGCGACCATGCCTTGTATGCTTATTATTGAAAATCCTTTTAAACATGTGCATGAAATGAGTGGTAGAAAGTATGAGTTATACACTTGATCTTATTATGTTTTAAATTGGTATCATTGGATCTTTTCAATTGGTATCACTATTGACATTCTTTTTGTATACTCATATATGTTTTTAAATATGTATGCTTCAATTTCAAATAGTATCAATTTCGATTGGTATTAAATTTTTCATACATATATATATGCTTTATTTGTGCTTACTATATCTCTATATCTTTGAGCACAAATTTTGGTTATGCTAAGCTTGATTTCTTAAACGACTATTATATTTCAATTGATTATGTTTCAATTGGTATCTTATACAAGCTTATGCATCATTTTGTTTGGTATTTCATAAAGGGGGAGAAAATTCATATTTCACCTTTTAATTGGTTTTGTTTATCTTTGGTATTTTACTCCCACACTTTGAAAAATGATTGAAAAATGATATTAATTTTTTTTTGGTATCATTTGCTCCTAATAAAAAATTACTTTCAATTGGTACTAATCTTTATAATTGATATCAAGATTACCTATAAGTTTATATCATTCATTTAATATCAAAATTCTTGGTTGATTCCTTCAACATGTTTTATTTACTTTCATTTCGTTTCAATTGGTATAATATAGACATGCTTAATTAAATTAAAAACATTTATTTTATGTACTTTCAATTGATATATTTTTTGCAAATTGGTATCATAATATTTTGATTTGATTTCACCCCTTTTTGTTATTTTTTGTTTAAGACAAAAAGGGGAATAACATTGTTTTATTGTTTTCTTTGACCCCTTTGTTGATGATTGACAAAAAGGGGGAGAAGTATTTGAGTTTATATGCATGTTTATTGTTTATTTGTAAGTTTATATCAAAGTTTGTTTCATATTTGTATCAAGAGAGTTTGTTTAATGTTTTGATGTTTTATTGATATTGGTATCAAGAGAACATATTTTGTTGTTTTGGTTTATTGATATCAAGAAATTTTGTTAAAATTTTTATTGTTGGGATCAAGAGCTTTTTATTGATTCTCTTTCAATTGGTATCAAGAGTTTTTATTGATTGGTATCAAGAGCTTTTATTGCTTTTATTGATAAAGTTTTCAATTGAAATTTTTATTGGTATCAAGAGTAATATTTTAAGTTTATATTTTCAATTGATACTTAAGAACATGTTTATTTTAAATAAAAGGAAAAAGAATTTATTTTTAAAGTTTAGTATCAAGAGCATGTTTATTTCATTATGCATGTTTAGGCATATTCATGTTTAATATTCATTACATATCTTATTGTTTATTGCTATGCATGAGTTAAGGGGAGCTTCCTTGAAGCTTAACTTTAATCCATGCATATATAACTCCATGAGTTTTGTCATCATCAAAAAGGGGGAGATTGTTGGCCCAGAGGCCTTCCACTCTAGTTTTGATGATGATTCACTCATGTAGTTATAGTTTACTAATAATCTTGTGATGTTTAGTTTCAGATATATAACCAAGATATTAGTAGGTGATTAGCTTCAACAAAGGTGTTTTGGAGCTTTCACATGGTGACTCAAGAGCCCGAGCATCAAAGTTCATATCTAGCACTCGTTTGGAGTCAAGCTCGGTGGATCACGTTTGGATCTAGTCGACTTGGAGACGGCGCTCTACAAGAAGATCTCGGTTTGTTTTAGAATAGTTAGTTTAGATCCATTGTTAAAGATTAGATAGCGTGATATGCTCAAGTTCACAACACAAGTTTCATGTTTTGGCTTTCGGTTTTTAGTTTAACCGATCTTGGTTTTCATAGATAGATAGAATCAAAACAAGTTTACATGGTTTAATGTATATTAGATTTGTTCTATATACATCTTTACTTCAACTATTTAAACAAACTTAGTGTGATAGTCTATTTCATGAGTTTGAAGTTTTTGTATTTAAACAAAACTTATTTTCGGATTTAATGTCAAAAACATTGATATATATCTTTATATGTATATTGGATTATATCCATATACTATATGCCTCAAAGTTGTTTCAATATCATGTTTTTGTATTTGGATGAGTTTTGGACAAAACGATTTTTCATTTCAAAAATCCAAGTTTTTGGAAAATACGGATTTTGGTTTTTGGCAAGATTTCTAAGTTACAAAAATAGTTCAAAATGTTTGTAACATGGTTTGATTTTACTCAAACATGTTTGTATATCAAAGTATTATACTGAAACTATTTTTGTGGATTTTTAGAGATTTTATGGGATTTATTTGATTAATTAAAAACCCAGTTTTCCAGTTCTGACATTTGCCCTGCCAGGCCCTGGCGGTCGACCGGACCAATGGTCGGTCGACCGGACCGGTCGACCGAGTGCACAAGAACGTGCACGCAGGCCAGCTTGCTTGGTCGGTCGACCGCTCGGTCGACCGACTGAAGTCAACTCACTCTCGGGTTGGCCCGGTCGACCGGGCGGTGGCGGTCGACCGGCCAGAGAGCCGTTGCTCTCTCGTTCTGGGCGCGGTCGACCGGCAGGCTCAACGGTCGATTTTTTGACCATTGGCCGGTCGACCGGCCGGTCGACCAGAAGGTCATTTTTGACCTTTCTGCCAGCCAACGGGCAGAATTTTTATGGGGCTATAAATACTCCACTTGAAGTAGTATTTCAACAAGAACTTTTAGAGAAAAAATTTCCTACTTCTCTAGTGTTTAAGCAACAAGTTTTCAAAAGAGTTTTGGGTTTAAAAGATCTATCTTCATTTGTTTTAAAGGGTTGAAAAAATCAAAGAAAAATTGGATATTTGGGATATTGGTTTTGATCTTCATTTCAATCTTATTCTAGTTGTTTTCCTAAGTATTTTTCTTTGTGTTTTTGTTTCCAAACTCTTTATTTTCCACACCTGAGCTTGTCTACTATCCTATCATAGGATCTTTATCTTTGTATGAAAATTAGTTTGCGGTTGTGGAAACCACCAAGTTATAAACCCTCCTTATATGTGATTTCTCTCTTGTGTAGAGGTTGATTGTTGGAGCGGTGGCTTTGTGCCCTATCCCTCTAGTGAGAGGTTGATTTGTTTGGCTTAGTGCCCAACCCTCTAAATGTAGAGGTGTTTGTTGTGGATTGTGCCTTGCCTCTGTGAGAGGTTGTATTTTGTTGGGAGAGGAGTTGTGTACTCCCTGTTATTTGTATTGCCCCAAATCCTCAGTGGAGGTTTCCCTGTGTGGGAAGTCCTGTGTGAACAAGTTAGTGAAAATCCTTCTGTGTGAAGGCGGGAACATAGAGCTAGGTGCTCGAACCTCGAAACATATCCGTGTGTTTGCGATTGATCCACTTTCTCTAACTCTCTCTTTTATATTGTGCCTTGCATTGATTCATATTGTCATATCATACTTATATGCTTAGTTCTGATTGTTTGTGTGCCTCACTTGTGTCTAACCACGAGAGCTTCATATAGCACCTCAACTCTTATTCAGAGGAATCAAGAAAAGTTAGTTCAGAGCTCTTTACCGGGAATTCGGCTACACTTGTTGGTTACACTAAGTGTGTTGCAATTAAGTTTTAATTTCCGCATTTTGTTCATTAGATTAGCTGTACACTTATTCACCCTCCTCTAGGTATACTTACAGTTTTATTCCAAACAAAGAAGAACTATCCCTGATCAAGTTCAACAATACACCTCTGATCAAAGAAGTACTCATAGGAAATAATAATTTCCGTATAAGTTCCCTACAGAGTTTATACTTCTTTAATCCCAAGCAAGATTTTAGAAGTTATTTGTGAACAATAATCCGAAGCCTCCGACGGCTAAGGATAGAGAAAAAAGTGGCTTCTAAGCCCAATGAAAAATCCTCGACAACTCATCATGCTGAGGGAAATACTATGGCTAGCCTAACTCAAACAATAGTTGGTAAAGGTATATCAAATCCGTTGATAGCTGAGCTAAAAATCCTACAAGACCTGATCCCAACTTTTCCTCCAAAATTCTCTACCAATTCCCTTCCATTGAATGGTAGGAGCACAAAATGCTGTATTCGATTTTCAGTGAAATGATTACAGATTGAACTTGTCACGTTAACATTATACTTCTGACAGTAAAACTTTCATATGCCCAGTGGATCAAACCCCACTTGTCGTTCCCTCTTATAGAATGGCAAATCCATTCAAAGTACTGTTATGTTCAAAATCACACCTCTAACAGTAAATGAACCCTTGTCAAGTTAACATCACACATCTGACAAGTCATTTTTCTTGTCCCTAGTGGAGTCCGTCAAGTTAACACTAAACTTTTGACGATAAAACTTCAATAGATCCCTAATGGGTCTAATATCTTCTTGTCATTCTCCTCACTAGAATGGCAGGTCCACTTAAATTATTTAAATGGCAAAACCACACCACTGTTATGTTTAACATTACACCTCTAATAGTAAATCTTCATTCCCTAGGAAAATCATTATCTGTCATGTTAATAGTTATCTATGACAACTCATTCCCTAAATTCCCACCAAAATCCTCTACCAATTCCCTTTCATGTAATGGTAGGACCACAAAAAGCTGTATTCATTTTCTTAGTGAAATGATTACATGTCGAACATATCATGTTAACATTATACCTCTTACGATAAAACTTTAGTCGATCCCCAATGGGTCTAATATCCTCTTATCATTCTCCTCATGAGAATGACAGATCCACCAAACTTGCTGAAATAACAAGATAAATCCCGGTCAAGTTAACATCATACCTCTGACCAAACTTCTCAAATCGCAAGATAAATTCCGGTCAAGTTAACATCACACCTCTGACCAAACTTGCTCAAATCGCAAGACAAATCCCGATCAAGTTAACATCACACCTTTGATCAAACTTGCTTTACTTAAATTGCAAATTCATCTTACTGTTAAGTTAACATTATACCTATGACAACGATCTCCTTGCTTTTCTTAGTGAAAACAAGACCTTTCAAATGCTAAGTTAAATATTACACCTCTAGCATTCATTTCATTATCAAATTGACACTATACCTATGACAATGATCTTCTCTCGATTTTCCCAGCAAAATTGAGACTTTCAAATGCTAAGTTAATATCATACCTCTAACATTCATTTCATTGTTAAGTTAACATCACACCTATGACAATGATCGTCTCGTGATTTTCTCAATGAAACAGAGACTTTCAATGATAAGTTAAACATCACACCTCTAGCATTCATTTCATTGTCAAGTTAATACTACACTTATATAGTGATATTCTCAGTTTTCTCAATGAAAATGAGACCTTCTTGGTGCTAAGTTAATATCATGCCTCTAGCATACATCCTTATCAAGTTAACATCACACCTCTGACAATTCAATTTGCACAAATCGTAAACCAACCCGTCATGTTAACATTATACCTCTGAGAGTAAAAATCTCCATGGATACTTAACAAATCCAATCTCGCTTGTCATTGTCCCCAATAGAATGACAGGTACACTTAAATTGCGTAGATCGCAAAATCAATCGCTGTTATATTAATATCACACCTCTAACAATAAACTTTCATTCCCAGCAGAGTTCTAATCATGTTAACACTAAATCTTTGATGATAGACTCTGACATAATCCCCAGCCGATCAAAATCCACTTATTATTCTCATTCAGAGAATAGCAAGTCCACAAAACTTGTTCAAATCACAAGTTCAGATTCTACTGTCAAGTTAACATCACACCTCTGACAGTAACCCTCTTAAATTCCTCCAGTGGAGTTATTTAATTTGCTAAATTAATATCACACCTCGGCAATTAAAACTCTTTACTTTACTCAGTCTAGTTTTGTAGAGAAAAGAAAATAGACATGAGTCAAGAAGCTTTAAGCGTGACCTTTGTGTCTCAAGCACAGAGTCGCATCTCAAACACCAAGTGATTAGTCTCTAAAATTACATATTTCATATTACATATTCACATTCATTGTATAATAAATACTGCTAATAATGGTCTTCTTTTGTGATTCTAGGTCCATGCTGTTAAAATGAAGAAGAAGATCTAAAATTACCATTTAATGGGTGATTAAAGGTGATTGGTATTCAAATTCTGCATTATTATATCGCATTTCTCACAATTTTAATGAATAAATAGTCGTCTAAATCGTGTTTTGGTCTTAATTGCAGGTAAATCCAAAGTCCAAGGGCAAAGATGGAATAAGAGGCTAATTCAGCTCAATTTATGCTAATTAATCCCGCAATTACTTGGAGGCCAAGTAAAGGATTTTCTAGAACATGCATTGTACCTAGACTCCTGAGCTGTCAGACGAATATTCGGGCGAAAGTACCAGAAATAGGATATACCTGGAAGCAGCTAGAAGCCATACGAACGCGTGGACGAAATCCAGAGACACGATTCCCTAGGATTGCCGCAATTCCACGGCTTTCCTTGAGATTCTGCGGCAATCCTAGGGAGCCACGCGTCGATTTTCGACGCGTGGCCCCGTCTCTTCTTCTGGATCCTTCTGAGCCCTATAAATAGCCCTGCAGAGGCTAAGAGCGAGGGCAGTCTTCGTTTTTAGGAGTAGATCTAGATTTTAGTGTAGTGTAGGTGAGAGTTCTTCATTTTCTTGTATTTTCTTTTCTCTTTCTTAGATCATTGTAGTAGGGCTGAGTGATTCATAGAGAGAGAGATAGTGAGGGATTGATGTAATACAGAGTGACACTCTATGTAAAGGTGCCTCCTTTCTCTTCCATTGTAATCTCCTTCATCTTCTACATGATGTTTTGTTGCTAGTTTTTCTTCTCATGGCAATCTAACTACTAACCACTAACCTATCTAACCACTTACTTGATAATCCACATGAATCGGGTTGCCTCTACAAGGCCTTGTTCTTGCAAGAGCCATTGATGGCCAAAGATGATGGGTTCTAACATCTAACTTGCTAACTTGCTAACTTGCTAACCAAGCTAACTCTCTTTTACTTCATGCTCTTTTATTTCTAACATCTAACTTGCTAACTTGCTAACCAAGCTAACTCTCTTATTTCATGCTCTTTTATTTCATGCTAGTAGTGTAATGAGTGATGCTTGTAATAGCTTGTTCTTGTTGCAATGTTGTGATTGTTATGAACCATCCATGAGCCATGCTTTGTATTGCTTCTTGAAGATAAGGATTGTGATGGCCGAGAATCAAAATGTGAGGCAACTATCTCGAAGAGGTTAGCATGGTTAGTGGAGTACTTAGTAGTTAGTAGCCATGAGTTTTCTTTTACCTTTGTTTTAGAAATCGTTTTCCAAATTCTTTTCTCATTTTTCTATCGGTGTTTTCATCGCCTTCTTAGTTTACCTTGTTCCATCTTCTTCACTTCTCTTTTGGTTTTTACATCGCCGTTTTCGTCGCTCTCCTCACCTACCACATGCTTGTTTTCATTTTCTCATTCTTTTTCATTCTTTCAACATAGAAGAATTGTTAACATCTGACGTGACTAGAGACTGTTAATGCTTCTATCGCCTCCCTTCCCTGTGGATACGACCCGTTGAGCCAATGCTATAACGGAAGTATCGAGGGTATACTAAGCACATTCGAGCTTTTCATTTGATTTCATAAATACACATTTTGAGTGCTAGTTTCCACCCATCGATCAAATTTTTGGCGCCGTTGCCGGGGAAGGGAATGGTTTTGTTTTCACGTTTTTGTTAACATTTGTCTTCTCTGTTTTGGTGTGCAGGGCAATATTTTCAGGTGCTTAACATTGCAGTACATAAACTAGTTTTGCCTGTCCCTGCTCTAGAAAGCAGGGCCCCAGATTTGGAAGGAAAGCCGCGAAACCGCGACTTTTGCCGCGCCACCGCGGCCATTGTGCAATAATTCTGTATATTGTTTGTTCTGGGATGTGTATCTTGTAATAGCTAGTTGATTTCTGCTGCTATCTTTCTTGCTTTGATTGCCTACACACCACAAAAAAATAAAAGAACTAAAATATGGTATTTGGACGCTTTTAAAACTGTTTAGACATTTGCATTTAGGCACGTGTCAATTCAATTCTAATATACTATATTTTTGTTCTGTTGTTGTGATTTGGATGGAGATGTACATATGGCATTGCATATAGCATAGGACAAACACGTGGGTGATTTATCGCTTTGTGTTATATTCTTGTCTATATTGCACACTTGCACAAATTGAATTTAAGGGCAAACTCCAAACAAGATAAGGTGGGATTTCATACCCCTTCCTTAGCCCAAAAATCATCTCCCCACTCACACAACCCAAGCCCTAATAAAATTTGAATAGACGTTGGCCCCTAGGGACATTTCATCTAGGTCTTGGTCAACCCTACTCTTGGCTTGGTTTTGATTTTTTGTTTTCTTTTTGTTTGTTGTTTGATTCTTTCTTTTTTGTGATTTTTTGTGTGAAATGGCATTCAACAATAACAATTCTTTCAATCCAAACATGAATCCATATTTCACACCAACTCCATTTGGATCGGATAATTCCAACCCGGCGTTTTCTAATATGCACCAACCAAATACACCGGGTTGGCCTTATCCGAATCAATACAACCCATACCCACATTCTTATGACTATAATTTCCAAAATAATTTTAACTCGTCACAGAGTCATTGGGGATTCACGTACCCCGAGTCAAATTTTCAACCTCCTTGTCCACCATATTCACCTTGTCCACAATATTCATTCCCCAAATTTGCTTCTTATACTCCACCAATTGAAGAAAAATCTGAGTTACTAAAGAGTTTAGAAGCCAATCTACAGAGGGCCGAGCAACAACTTCAAGAAACATTGGCGCCTCCAATTCCACAGTATTTTCAAGAGTCTTACTCAGTTCCACATCTTCACAATGAACAACTATCTACCTTGGAAATGAGTAAGGAACTTTTTTGTGAGTCCAAACAACAATCACAAAATCTGATGGACTCACAATTTCACCACCAATTCCAAAACAACACTGCATCTCTTCAACAAAACGATGAACCAATGACTTATAAAAAGATGCTTGAATTCATGACTCAGGCTCAAAATGCTCGTAACCATGACATAGATATGATGATCCAAACTCTTCATTCTCATCCTATTTCTAATGTCACTACCCATTCTGACAGAGCCAAAGAGTCATGTTGTTTTAGAAATCAAGATTCAATTTCAGCACACCCATCTGAACTTGTCCAAACTTCAAATGTTAAAGATCCCATTGACATTTTGGCAAGTTATCCATTTTCTGAAATTGAACTTGAACATGAATATGATCATGAACCTCAAATTAGTGATTCAATTCTACTTCCTGATTCAATTATGACTCCAGTATCTTCACCTGATTTCACCCCTTTTCCCGAGTCATTATTGGATCCTGTACCAATCCATTGTGAAATTAAATCACCAATCATTCATGATGATCATATTGAACTTGACCAATTTCATACTTTTGAAAGTCCATTTGATAAATTGGTAGGTTCTCAATTTTGTGGAATTGAACTCAATGTGGAATATGACTTTGACCCTCAAGTTTGTGATTTAGTTCAAATACCTGAATCATTATTGACTCCTGTATTGTTACCCAATTTGAGTAACATTTTAGAGTCAGTTTTGATTCCCAACCCTCCTGAACTTGAATCACTAATCTTAGATAGTCACATTCCATCATGGGGAAATGAATGTGGACCTGAGCTTCATCTTCTTGATTTGGACCCACTTCCTGAACCGATCTCGACTCCCGAACCTCTACTTGACTTGAGTCTTTTTCCTGAGTCGATATTAGTTCCTGTGCTTCCTGAGTCCAAATCAATCATTCCATTCTGGGACAAGGGTGTTGATAAATTTGACTCCGAAATTATTTTGAAAATTTGGAAATTAGATGGGGTAAAATTCCTAATAAAAATTATAAATGCATACATCTTTTTAGTGGGTTGTATCATGGAGGTTTCTGGTGGGTTCCTTCGGACTCCACGCAATAATGATTGGGCCGCCTTTCGTGGACCAATCAGACCGCCACCGGAACCACCACCTTGAGGTAATTTTTTCCTTCCCTCTCTATTTGTTTCATGTATACATATATCACGATGCATTGAGGACAATGCATGAAATAAGTGTGGGGGAGGGTTTACTAACATAGAGTTTTTAGATCTTCTTTCTTTTACACTTCTTTTAGAAAAAAAAATAAATTAAAAAAAACTTTTTGAAATAAGAGACAAAGTTTTGGTCTATTTTTAAGAAAATTAAGATGTATCTTAGAAATTAAGAAAGCCTTAATTATGACATCTTAAACCTAATTGAAATAATAGATCTTGTTTAAAATTATAGGCTAAGTAAAATTGGTGAGATATTTTTATCTTGAATTTTTACCTTAGATAAATATGCACTTTACACTTACAAATTTCTTGGGATGGAGACAAAGACCAAAAATGCCATAAAAATAAAAAAAAAGAAAGAAAAATAAAGATGTAATAAAACATCACCTACTAAGCTGGATAAATGTGCCTCAAGAAGCATGATTATTCACGCCTAACGGTGGTAAAAGAAATAAATAATCCCCTTTAGTTTTGTGGCCTTTTTTACTCGAGACCTTAAACCCGAGGGTTGTTTTCTCATCTGGTGCCCTAAGACCGTCTGGTTTGGGAGTCATCGGTTAAAAGCTCGCTACAAGGGTAAACTAGAAAGCCTAAACTAAGGGAAGAAAAAAAATAGAAATATATATATATATATAAATGGCTTGATGGTTGGAGCTGAAATCCCAAAAATTTTCACTGAGCACGGTGTGCATATTATCTAGGTTTTATGAAAGATAAAATATTCAATCCAATTTTGAATTCTTACCTTAATTGAAGACAAGATCTTGCATAGAGACTAAGTTTAAGGAAGAATGATTATAGGTGGACTTATGACCTTAGATCACTTATATTTTTGCAAAAATAGTTCGAAAACATGTCTCTCTTTCAAAATGCGTTTTCAAAACACTAACATTTGTCTTCTTTCTTTATGGATTTTGTGGGTGCAATCCGCTGAAAACCCTCAGGAGACAACACTCCTCCTCTAGGGTAACCTAGAGGTTTAACGGCTTGTTGCACGTGCTCAGTGCAATCGCGTCACCTGCGAAAGTGGTGTAATAAAATTGGTAGTATAGTTTTTTTCTTTTCTTTGTTTTGCTCGGGACGAGCAAAAGAATAAGTGTGGGGGTGTGATTGGTATTCAAATTCTGCATTATTATATCGCATTTCTCACAGTTTTAATGAATAAATAGTCGTCTAAATCGTGTTTTGGTCTTAATTGCAGGTAAATCCAAAGTCCAAGGGCAAAGATGGAATAAGAGGCTAATTCAGCTCAATTTATGCTAATTAATTCCGCAATTACTTAGAGGCCAAGTAAAGGATTTTCTAGAACATGCATTGTACCTAGACTCCTGAGCTGTCAGACGAATATTCGGGCGAAAGTACCAGAAATAGGATATACCTGGAAGCAGCTAGAAGCCATACGAACGCGTGGACGAAATCCAGAGACACGATTCCCTAGGATTGCCGCAATTCCACGGCATTCCTTGAGATTCTGCGGCAATCCTAGGGAGCCACGCGTCGATTTTCGACGCGTGGCCCCGTCTCTTCTTCTGGATCCTTCTGAGCCCTATAAATAGCCCTGCAGAGGCCAAGAGCGAGGGCAGTCTTCGTTTTTAGGAGTAGATCTAGATTTTAGTGTAGTGTAGGTGAGAGTTCTTCATTTTCTTGTATTTTCTTTTCTCTTTCTTAGATCATTGTAGTAGGGCTGAGTGATTCATAGAGAGAGAGATAGTGAGGGATTGATGTAATACAGAGTGACACTCTATGTAAAGGTGCCTCCTTTCTCTTCCATTGTAATCTCCTTCATCTTCTACATGATGTTTTGTTGCTAGTTTTTCTTCTCATGGCAATCTAACTACTAACCACTAACCTATCTAACCACTTACTTGATAATCCACATGAATCGGGTTGCCTCTACAAGGCCTTGTTCTTGCAAGAGCCATTGATGGCCAAAGATGATGGGTTCTAACATCTAACTTGCTAACTTGCTAACTTGCTAACCAAGCTAACTCTCTTTTACTTCATGCTCTTTTATTTCTAACATCTAACTTGCTAACTTGCTAACCAAGCTAACTCTCTTATTTCATGCTCTTTTATTTCATGCTAGTAGTGTAATGAGTGATGCTTGTAATAGCTTGTTCTTGTTGCAATGTTGTGATTGTTATGAACCATCCATGAGCCATGCTTTGTATTGCTTCTTGAAGATAAGGATTGTGATGGCCGAGGATCAAAATGTGAGGCAACTATCTCGAAGAGGTTAGCATGGTTAGTGGAGTACTTAGTAGTTAGTAGCCATGAGTTTTCTTTTACCTTTGTTTTAGAAATCGTTTTCCAAATTCTTTTCTCATTTTTCTATCGGTGTTTTCATCGCCTTCTTAGTTTACCTTGTTCCATCTTCTTCACTTCTCTTTTGGTTTTTACATCGCCGTTTTCGTCGCTCTCCTCACCTACCACATGCTTGTTTTCATTTTCTCATTCTTTTTCATTCTTTCAACATAGAAGAATTGTTAACATCTGACGTGACTAGAGACTATTAATGCTTCTATCGCCTCCCTTCCCTGTGGATACGACCCGTTGAGCCAATGCTATAACGGAAGTATCGAGGGTATACTAAGCACATTCGAGCTTTTCATTTGATTTCATAAATACACATTTTGAGTGCTAGTTTCCCCATCGATCAAAAGGCCTATAAAGATAGCCATTGACCTAGGAGGGAGATTCTGTCAAAATCAGGGGCCACAAACCGAAAAACAGGACATGCAGCCGATAGGGAACTGCGCGCAGCAGGCGGCACCGTGTGCGCTGTGCCATTATAGCCGCGAAAACGCAGCTTTGGCTGCGTTTTCACGGTCGTACTAGCGCGGTCGCACCAGCGTCTTGGGCTAGGTGTTGCCCCTGGCCCCCTTTCCCTTGATGCCATTAAATACCCCCCTTGGGGTTCTTCAGGGAGATATCAAGAGAGTAGTGTAGTTTCTTTCCTTGTTGTAGTTTATGGTAGTTTAGTTTAGTTCTTCTTCTTCTTCCTCTTTGTATTTTTCATTTCTTTTAGATCTCTTAATAGGAGAGAGAGTGGCACATGGGTGAAAAGTAAGAGTGCTTATAATAGAAGGTGACAAGCTATGAAAGGTTCTCTCTTTACCTCTCTTTGTTTTCTTCTCTAACTCCTTTTACATGTTTAGCTAATTTTCTGTCATGGCAACTAACTACTAACCACTAACTCGCTAACTTCTTATTTGATAATCCACATGAATCAATAGCCTTTACTTGGCCTTGCTCTTGCAAGAGTCATTGATGGCTCATGATGATAGATTCTAACACTCTAACATCCTAACTCGCTAACAAGCTAACATTACTTTATTTCATTCTTACTCTTGTGTAGTTTTGATGGTTTAAGTGTAGCTTGCATTAGTTGTGTGAATTTGGATGTGAAAGTTATCGCATGGATTATGCTTTGAAACGCTCTTGAACCAAGGACTAGTGTGGCCAAGGATACACGTGAGGAAACTATCACTAAGAGGTTAGCATGATTAGTGGAGCCATTAGTAGTTAGTAGCCATGATTTTTCTTACATTTTTACTTTGTTTTAGAAATATATCAAAAACCACAAAATCTATTTCTTTTATATTTCTTACTTCTTCGTGTTTTACCATACTCTTCTCTTTTCATTCTTTATTTTCTTTTCTTTTCATTCTTTAAAATGTTGAAAAAATTTTAACACACACGTGAACATTCTGATAAAGCTTCTATCACTCTCCATCCCTGTGGATTCGACCCATTTAGCCTCTATGCTATAACGGAAGTATCGAGGAAGCCAAAGCACGCACTTTTAACTCTTGATTTCAAAACATACACTTTTCGTGCACGATTTTCTCCCGATCAAATTTTGGCATCATTGCCAGGGATGGAAACGGTTTGATTTCACGTTTTTGTTAACTTTTCTTTTTTGTTTTTTGGTGTGCAGGTTAAATTTTTAGCATTGCAGAAGTCCACACTTACTTTTGTGCGATTGGGTAAATTTTTGTATATTTTTATATTCTGCTGCTAGTTTTTGTTTATATTACCTGTGCACTATGATAATTTTAAGAACTAAAATACAGTAATTGGATATTTTAAAATGGTTTAGACAATTGCATCTATGCACGTGTCAATTTTCATTCCAATATACTATATTTTGTTCTTATGTTGTTGTGATCTTGACAGAGGTGTACTTATTGCATTGCACATAGTTAGGACAAACACGTGGGTGATTTACTCTCTTTGTGTGTTCATTCTTATCTATATTATATACTTGCACGAATTGAACTTAAGGGCAAAACTCAATACAACATAAGGTGGGGAAGTCATTACCCTTCCTTAGCCCAAACATCGCCTCCCCACTCACACAACCCAAGTCTAAATAAAATTTCTAGACGTTGGCCCCTAGGAACATCTCAGACTCATTTAAGAGATTGACCTAAGGGAAAAGTTGTTAAAAATTGACTCCATTTAAATCGGTGTCTAAGATTGGGGATTGAGAAGCGAAACCTCAAAGAACAGTGGTTTGGCATAATTAAGCCCGTTGCTCTGGCACGGATTCCTCCTACTGATCTTATCCCTATCTAATTAATTAACTTGTGGTCAGATTCTGACAATGTACCCCTCGTGGATGTCTAACCAGTTAGGAGTCGTTTAGGTCTAAGTTAACTGATTGAGGTTTTATCTACACACAAAATACTGAATTTCATAACTTTTAAAACAGTAGTGCAAGGTGCTCAATTCTACCGCTATAGCAAGTGGCTATGCGGGTCGTGATCCACAAGGAGGGATTAGCGATGGAAGCTTTTTAGTAAGTTCTCTTTTAAGTTACAAAGAATGGTTAAAGTTCTTCTTTTAGTTCTTTCACAGAAAAGAGAAAAATGGAGCTACAGTTAAGTTAGGAAGAAAGTGGTAGATTGAGAAGGCGAAGAAAATAGAAATGGATATGTACAAAGAAATTGAAAAAGAGTGAAAAAGGTTTGAAAGATTGTGCTGTTGGTAATTTACACTAACAAATTAAATGAAAGAAAACTAAAAATTACTTACCTCCTTTGGCCCAATACTTACCTTGAATCTGTGACAATGATGTTACCTTGAAGTAGAGGCGATCGCATAGCCCATAAGAGTTGATTCGCGTCTCTTTCACATTACATCATCAAGACGATATAAGTATGAAATGATATAGAATGAGACTAAAAATCCATCGTCATGAGCTATCGGTTGCACTCGCAAAGGCAAGACTCTTTCGATGCTATAAGACTCACTTGGATAGCAATTGGTACCAAAAGAAGAAAAGTGAAAGGAAGAACAAGAACACAAAAAGCAAAGAAGAACTTACAAATGCAACTATAGATTCAATCTTGTAACAATAAGAGAAAAGAAGAACAACTTACACCGGTGTCACCTCAGTACAAGCTTCATCTCGTTCGCCTATGAAACTCTGATCTACTCTGAATTACATAAATAAAACTGAAAATTAGATAAAAAGAAAATAAAAACCTACACAAAAAAGAAAAAAAACTGGCCTAAAGTCTATCTCTGCCTGGTCGCTCCCATTTTCAGTACAAAACATGCTTTATATAGGCAAAAACCTAGAGGGGAGAGGAGTGAGGAGATAAGAGGAGCGCCCTTATCTCTACCAAACAATGCGGATCCGCGATTTTGGCCGCGGATTCATGGCCTGGATGTGGCCAAATGGCCACATCTAGGTGGAGGTATGGATGGCGTGTGATGTGGCCCCCTTTTGTTCGGCTGGATTTGTTGTTTCAACTCCTGGATTTGACAAAACGACCTTTGATCTTTGGCTTAAACTGATTACTCTGGGAAGATTTGTTTTAACCGGTTTTCAACTTCTCTAATTTACCATAATCTGCTCTGATTTTCTGATTTTGAATTAATTCTAAATTAAATCAGAATTTTGATGGGCTTTTGGGCTCGTTTCTCTTTCCTTTCCTCTAGCAATGGGCTGCATATAAATTTGACAATAATTAAGATTAAAAGTAGAGTATATTATATAATAAGTATAAGAATGTGACAATAAATATGTTACCGATCACACCCTCATACCTATCTTTTGCTCATTCTCGAGCAAAACAACAAAACTAAACTAAAAATTATTAAACGACTTTCGCAGGTCACGTGATTGCGTTGAGCATATGTAACAAGTCGTTAAACCTCTACGTTTTCCCTAGAGGATGAGTTTTGTCTCGTGAGGGTTTTCAGTGGATTGCACCCACAAAAATCATAAAGAAAGAGAAATATGTCAATATTTTGAAAACATATTTTGAAAGATAAAATATTTGAAATATTATTGTAAGGATTAAGTAATCTATAAATTATAGGAAAACTGAATATTTCATTCCTAGACTTAGACTCTATTCAAAAATTTATTATCAATGAAAGTAAGGAGTCAAATTGTACTTCTATTCTAGTCTATTACTTTACCCTAAGTCAAATGCATCTTCGTGACCATGAAATTTTGACTAAGGGTTCTTTAACTCTAACTCTTTTGCCTTATTTATTTATTTATATATATATATTTTATTTTTGTGGTATTATTCCTTAATTTTATTAGGCTTTCTAATATGCACATGTAACAAGCCTTTAATCGGTGACTCCCAAACTAAATGATCTTAGGGCACCGGGTGAGAAAACATCCCAAGGATTTAAGAACTCGAGCAAATAAGGCCACAAAACTAAGGATTTTATTATATGAACCGCCTTTAGGCGTGAATACTTATGCTTTATGAGTCACAAATACCCAGCTTAATCAGAGGTTTTTTTAATATATATTTACATTTTTTTATTTTTTATTTTTTTTATAAATAAGGCATAAGAATCTTTGTTTTTGAACCCTAAGTGTGTAAGTGCATGAAGCATGCATATTTTATCAAGGTAAAAATCAAGACTAAATTACTTTCACAAATTTTCTTTCTAATCTTAGAAATCAAACGAATAATCTTATTTTGACCAAGTATAAGAAATCCTAATTTTGATTTTCCTATTCCTTAAAACTGACTTAATTTCTTACAAAAATTGTGTCAAAATATTATTTCTATTTTCAAAAAGTTTTTAAAAGTAAAGAAAATATTAATTTTTTTAAAATAAAAAGAAAAACTTAAGTTATGTTTGAACCCTCCCCACACCTATCTCATGCATTGCCCTTAATGTATGAATTAATGCATAGATGCATGAAAAAGAAGAAAGGAAGGAAAATATTACCTTAAGGTGGTGGTTCCGGTGGTGGTCTGATTGGTCCACGAAATGCAGCCCAATCAAATTTGCGTGAAGTTTGGAGTAACCTACCAGAAACCTTTTTAATATAACCCACTAAAATGATGTATATATGAATGATTTTTTTAAGAATTTTACCCTATCTAATTTCTAAATTTCATAAATAATTTTAGAGTCAATTTTATCAACACTCTTGTCTCAAAATGGATTGTGAAAAGATGGAATGATTGACTTAAACTTAGGAAGTACATGAACTAATACCAACTCAGGGAAGAAACTTAAGTCAGGTAAAGGTTCAGGAGTCAAGATTGGTTTAGGAAGTGGGTCCAAATCAAGAAGTTGAAACTTAAGTCCACATTCATTTTCCCACAATGGAATGTGACTTTCTAAGATTGGTGATTCAAGTTCAAAAATGACAGGTGTGAGAATCATAATTGACTCTAAAATATTACTCAAGTTGGGTAACAAAATAGGAGTCAATATTGATTCAAGAATTTGAAACCGATCACAAATTTGAGAACCTAGGTCACATTTCTCATTGAGTTCAATTTCATAAAAATGAGAACTTGGCAATTTGTCAATAGGACTTTCGAAAGTATGAAATTGGTCAAGTTCAATATGATGATGATAAAAGATTGGCGATTCAATTTCATGATGAATTGGCACAGGATCCAATGTTGACTCGGACAAAAGATTGAAATCAGGTAAAGACATCAGAGTCATTATTGAATCAGGAAGTAGAATTGAATCACCAAGTTGAGGTTCAGGATCATTCTCAAGTTCAATTTCAGGAAAGGAATAACTTGCGAAAATATCAATGTGATTTTAAAATTTTTGTGTTTAGGCAAGTTCAAATGGGTGTGCTAAAGTGGAATCTTGTTTTGAAAAATAACATGATTTTTTAGCTCTAGCAGAATGGTTAGTGACACAAGAAATGGTCAAACGGTGAGAATGAAGAGTTTGGACCATTATATCTAAGTCATGATTATGAACGATTTGAGCCTGAGTCATGACTTCAAGCATCTTTTCATAGTCGATTGGTTCATCTTTTTGTTGCGATTGGATTTGAAAAGATGAAGTTTTGTTTTGGAATTTATGGTGAAATTGTGAGTCCGTCAGATTTTGTGATTGTTGCTTGGACACATGCATACTCATTTTCAAGATTGATGATTTTCTATTTTGAACTAGCAGAACTGAGTATGAATCTTAGAAATATTGTGGACAAGGAGGATAAGGAGGAAAAGTTGTTTGAAAATTGTATTCGGGGTAGGTGAATCCCCATTGACTCTGTGAAGAGTTGAAATTATTTTGGAAATTATGGTCATAAGATTGGGGGCGTAGGTTATACTGATTCGGATAAAACCAATCCGGCACACTAGGTTGGTTAAAGTTATGATATGCCCGGTTGGTAATATTCAAAAAAGAAGTCGGAGTGTAACATGGATTATCAATAAAATTGAAAAAATTATTGTTATAAACCATATCACATAGGAAATGTCAAACACAAACAAAGAAAAACAAATAAATAAGAAAACAAATCAAAAGAAAAAAATATAACCCAAGTTAGGGTAAACCTTAGACCTAGACGACTCCTAACTGGTTAGACTGTCTATGGGGGGTATATTGTCCGAGATGTCCTTAGGGCCAATGTCTACTCAGTTTTAGTTAGGCTTGGGTTAGTGAGTGAGGAGATTGTTTGTGGGCTAAGGGAGGGTAATGACTTCCCCACCTTATCTTGTTTATAGGACAAGCCCTTAAATCAATTTAGTGCAGTGTAGAAGTATATAGAAAAAGGTAACACTCAAGCAATATTTTATACGAGAATGAACCTTATACTAAATGCTATGCATGCATACCTTGGCTCCAGCAGTCTTCAACAGTAAATAGAAAATGTAACGAAATAGACACGTGCCTAAATGCAAAGTCTAAATTATTTTTAGCAATAACAATCAACCTTTTACTGTTGTGTTAGAAATGTATATACAGTGAGTCAAATAAGAAAATAAATAGCTTATATTAAACTTTGCAATTCAGTCAACCTGCAAAAAATACTGTTTAGTAGTGCACTCAGATTGCCACAAGAATGTAACAAATCTGAGGGCTTTTGGGCTCTGCTTTCTGGAGCAGAGTCCAGGGTCACTTATATGTCCACTGCAGCAAAAATTCCTTGTTATCAAACCTGTACACCAAGAACAAAGAAGAAAGTTAACCAAAAATGTAAATCTAAAAAGAGAATAACTTAACGTCCCTCCCCGACAACGGCGCCAAAATTTAATTGAGATTTTACCTGCACACAAAATACAGAATTTCAGAACTTTTAAAATAGTAGTGCAAGGTGCTCAATTCTACCGCTATAGTAAGTGGCTATGCGGGTCGTAATCTACAAGGGGAGATTAGCGATGAAAACTTTTTAGTAAGTTCTCTTTTAAGTTACAAAGACTGGTTAATGTTCTTTTAGTTCTTTAAAAGAAAAGAGAAAAATGGAGTTAGATTAAGTAAGGAAGAAAGTGATAGATTGAGAAGGTGGAGAAAATAGAAATGGATATGTACAAAGAAATTGAAAAAGAGTGAAAAAGATTGTGAAGATTGTGGTGTTGATAATTTACAGTAAAAAATTAAAAGAAAGAAAACTAAAAATTACTTACCTCCTTTGTCCCAATACTTACTTTGAATCTGTGGCAATGATGTTACCTTGAAGTAGAGGTGATCAGCGCATAGCCCATAAGAGTTGATTCCCGTCTCTTCCACATTACATCATCAAGATGATACAAGTATGAAATGATATAGAATGAGACTAAAAATTCATCGTCATGAGCTATCGATGACCCTCGCAAAGGCAAGACTCTTTTGATGCTATAAGACTCACTTGGATAGCAATTGGAACCAAAAGAAGAAAAGTAGAAATGAAGAAGAAGAACACAAAAAACAAAGAAGAACTTACAAATGCAACTATAGATTCAATCTTGTAACAATAAGAGAAAAGAAGAACAACTTACCCCGGTGTCACTCTTAATACAAGCTTCACTCTCGTTCTTCTATTGAAACTCTGATCTCCTCTGAATTACATAAATAGAACTGAAAATTACATAAAAAGAAAAATAAAAACCTATACTAAAAAGAAGAAAAAACTGGCCTAAAGTTTATCTCTGCTTGGTCGCTCCCTTTTTCAGTATAAAATCCTGCCTTTTATAGGCAAAAATCGAGAGGGGAAAGGAGTAAGAGATAAGGGGAGCAAATGCTCCCCTTATCTCCACCAAACCGTCGCGGATCCTCGGTTTTGGCCACGGATCCATGGCCTGGATGTGGTCAAATGTCCACATCCAGGTGGAGGTATGGATGGCGTGTGATGTGGCCCCCTTTTGTCCGGCTGAATTTGCTGTTTCAGCTCCTGGGTTTGACAAAACGTGATCTCTTGCTTTAACCGATTAATTTGGGAAGATTTGTTTTAACCGATTTTAACTTCTCTGATTTGTCATGATCTGTCCTGATTTTCTTATTTCAAATTAATTCTGTATTAAATTAGAATTTTGATGGGCTTTTGGGCTCGTTTCTCTTTCCTTTCCTTTAGCAATGGGTCGGCATATAATTAGACAATAATTAAGATTAAAACAGAGTTTATTATATAATGAGTATGAGAATGTGACAATAAATATGTAGTATATGTGACCGATCACACCCCTATAGCTATCTTTTGCTCGTCCTCGAGCAAAACAACAAAACTAAACTAAAAATTATTAGACCACTTTCGCAAGTTACACGATTGCACTGAGCCTGTGCAATAAGCCGTTAAATCTCTAAGTTTCCCCTAGAGGATGAATTTTGTCTCATCAGGGTTTTTAGTGGATTGCAACCACAAAATCCATAAAGCAAGAGAAAAATATTAGTATTTTGAAAACACATTTTGAAAGAAAAAAATGTTTAAAATATTATTGTAAGGATTAAGTAATCTATAAGTTATAGGAAAACTGAATTTTTAATTCCTAAGCATAATCTCTATTCAATAATTTGTTATCAATTAAAATAGGGAGTCAAATTGTATTTCTCATCTAGTCTATTACTTTAGCCTAAGTCATATGTACCTTCGTGACCGTCAAGTTTTGATTAAAGGTTCTTTAACTCTAACTCTTATGCCTTATTTATTTATTTATATATATATATTTATTTTATTTTTGGTGTTATTATTTCTTAGTTTTATTAGCCTTTCTAATCTGCCCAAGTAACAAGCCTTTAATCGGTGACTCCAAAACCAAATGGTCTTAGGGCACCGGGTGAGAAAACATCCCAAGGATTTAAGGACTCGAGCAAACAAGGCACAAAACTAAGGATTTTATTATATGAACCGCCTTTAGGCATGAATACTTATTCTTTATGAGGCACAAATGCCCTGCTTAATCAAAGGATTTTTTTTAATATATATATATATTTTTATTTTTTTTATCTTTCTTTTTTTTACTAACGCATAAGAATCTTTGTTTTTGAACCCTAAGTGTGTAAGTGTATGAAGCATGCATATTTTATCAAGGTAAAAATCAAGACTAAATTACTTTCACAAATTTTCTTCCTAACCTTAGAAATCAAACAAATAATCTTATTTTGACCAAGTATAAAAAATTCTAATTTTGATTTTCCTATTCCTTAAAATTGACTTAATTTCTTACAAAAATTATGTCAAAATATTATTTCTATTTTCAAAAAGTTTTTAAAAGTAAAGAAAATGTTAATTTTTTTCTTTTTATAATAAAAAGGAAAACCTAAGTTATGTTAGAACTCTCCCCACACCTATCTCATGCATTGTACTCAATGTATGAATTAATGCATAAATGCGTGAAAAAGAAGAAAGGGAAGGAAAATATTATCTTAAGGTGGTGGTTTCTGTGGTGGTCTGATTGGTCTATGAAATGCGGTCCAATCTAATTTGCGTGGAGTTTGGAGGAACCCATCAGAACCTCTTTAATATAACCCACTAAAATGTTGTATATTTGAATGATTTTTATTAAGAATTTTACCCCATCTAATTTTCAAATTTCAAAAATAATTTCGGAGTAAATTTTATCGACACTCTTATCCCAAAATGAATTGTGAAAAGATGAAATGATTGAGTTAGACTTAGGAAGTACATGAACTAATACTGACTCAGGAAAGAGACTTAAGTTAAGTAAAGGTTCAGGAATCGAGATTGGTTTAGAAAGCGGGTCCAAATAAAGAAGTTAAAACTCAAGTCCACATTCATTCTCCACAATGGAATGTGGCTTTCTAAGATTGGTGATTCAAGTTCAAGGTGTGGGAATCAAAACTAACTCTAAAATATTACTCAAGTTGGGTAACAAAATAGGAGTCAATATTGATTCAAGAATTTGAAATCGATCACAAATTTGAGAATCTAGGTCACATTTCTCATTGAGTTCAATTTCATAAAAATGAGAACTTGCCAATTTGTCAATGGGACTTTTAAAAGTATGAAATTGGTCAAGTTCAATATGATGATCATAAAAGATTGGCGATTCAATTTCATGATGAATTGGCACAAGATCCAATGTTGACTCGGGAAAAAGATTGAAATTAGGTGAAGACACTAGAGTCATTATTGAATCAGAAAGTAGAATTGAATCACCAAGTTAAGGTTCAGGATCATATTCATTCTCAAGTTCAATTCAGGAAAGGGATAACTTGCGAAAATGTCAATGTGATTTTCAAAATTTAGAGTTTGGACAAGTTCAAATGGGTGTGCTAAAATGGAATCTTATTTTTCAAAACAACATGATTCTTTTGCTCTAACAAAATGGTTAATGACGTCAGAAATGGTCAAACAGTGAGAATGGAGAGTTTGGACTATTATATCTATGTCATGATTACGAGCGATTTGAGCCTGAATCATGGCTTCAAGATCTTTTCCTAGTCGATTGGTTCATCGTTTTGTTGCGATTGGACTTGAAAAGATGAAGCTTTGTTTTGGAATTTATTGTGAAATTGTGAATCCATCAGATTTTGTGATTGTTACTGGACTCACGCATAGTCATTTTCAAGATTGATGGTTTTCTATTTTGAGCTGGTGGAAACTGAGTATGAATCTTAGAAATATTGTGGACAAGGTGGATAAGGAGGACAAGTTGGTTGAAAATTAGATTCGAAGGAGGTGAATCCCCATTAACTCCGTGAAGAGTTAAAATTATTTTAAAAATTATGGTCATAAGATTAGGGGCATGGGTTATACTGATTCTGATAAGACCAATCCGGTACACTAGGTTGGTTAAAGTTATGATATGCCGGGTCGGTAATATTCGAAAAAGAGGTCATGGTGTAATATGGATTGCCATTAAAATTGGAAAAATTATTGTTATAAGCCATATCACACAGGAAATGTCAAATACAAACAAAGAAAAATAAACAAATAAGCAAACAAATAAAAGAAAAAAATTTAACATAAGTTCGGGTAAACCTTAGATCTAAGACGACTTCTAACTAGTTAGACTGTCCACGGGGGGTATATTGCTGAATCTGACCACAAGTTAATCAGCCGGTAGGGGCAAGATTGGTGGAAGGTATCCGTGCTTAAAGCAACGGGCCTAATTATGTCAAACCACTAGCCTTTGGGGTTTCGCCCCTCAGTCCCCAACCTTAGATACCGATTTGGCAAGAGTCAAATTCAAATCAACTTCCCCCTTAGGTCAGTCTCCTATTTGAGTCCGAGATGTCCCTAGGTCAACGTCTACTCAGTTTTAGTTAGGCTTGGGTTAATGAGTGAGGATTTTTTTTTTTGGGCTAAGGGAGGGTAATGACTTCCCCACCTTATCTTGTTTATAGGACAAGCCCTTAAATCAATTTAGTGCAGTGTACAAGTACATAGAAAAAAGTAACACTCAAGCAATATTTCATACAAGATTGAACCTTATAATAAATGATATGCACACATACCTTGGCTCCAGCAGTCTTCAACAGTAAATAGAAAATGTAACAAAATAGGCACGTGCCTAAATGACAAGTCTAAATCATTTTTAGCATTTACAATCAACCTTTTACTGTTGTGTTAGAAATGTATATACAGTGAGTCAAATAAGGAAATAAATAGCTACAGATATTAAACTTTACAATTCAACCAACTTACAAAAATACAGGTTAGTAGTTCACTCAGATTGCCACAGGAATGTAGCAAATCTGAGGGCTTCTAGATTCTGTTTTCTATAGTAGAGTCCAGGGCCCACTTATATGCCCACTGTAGCAAAAATTCCTTGTTGTCAAACCTGTACACCAAGAATAAAGAAGAAAGTTAACCAAAAATGTAAATCTAAAAAGAGAATAACTTACCGTCCCTCCCCGGCAACGGCACCAAATTTGATTGAGGTTTACCTGCACACAAAAATACAGAATTTCAAAACTTTTAAAACAGTAGTGCAAGGTGCTCAATTCTACCGCTATAACAAGTGGCTCTGCGGGTCGTGATCCACAAGGAGGGACTAGCGATGGAACCTTTTTGTAAGTTCTCTTTTAAGCTATAAAGAATGGTTAATGTTCTTCTTTTAGTTCTTTAAAAGAAAAGAGAAAAATGGAGTTACAGTTAAGTGGGGAACAAAGTAGTAGATTGAGAAGGTAGAGAAAATAGAAATGGATATGTATAAAGAAATTAAAAAAGAGTGAAAAAGATTTGAAAGATTGTGGTGTTGGTAATTTACACAAACAAATTATAAGAAAGAAAACTAAAAATTGCTTACCTCCTTTGGCCCAATACTTACCTTGAATCTGTGGCAATGATGTTACCTTGAAGTCGAGGCGATCAGCGCAAATCCTATAAGAGTTGATTCCCGTCTCTTTCACATTACATTATCAAAATGATACAAGTATGAAATGATATAGAATGAGACTAAAACTCTATCGTCATGAGCTATCGGTGGCACTCGCAAAGGCAAGGCTCTTTTGATGCTATAAGACTCACTGCGATAGTAATTGGTACCAAAAGAAGAAAAGTAGAAAGGAAGAAGAAGAACACAAAAAATAAAGAAGAACTTACAAATACAACTATAGATTCAATCTTGTAACAATAAGAGAAAAGAAGAACAACTTACACCGGTGTCACTCTCAGTACAAACTTCACTCTCGTTCTCCTATGAAACTCTGATCTCCTCTGAATTACATAAATAAAACTGAAAATTACATAAAAAATAAAAAACTACACTAAAAAAGAAGAAAAAACTAGCCTAAAGTCTATCCCTGCCTGGTCGCTCCCTTTTTCAGTACAAAACCTACTTTTTATAGGCAAAAACCCAGAGGGGAGAGGAGTGAGGAGATAAGGGGAGCAAATGCTCCCATTACTCCACCAAGCGATCGCGGATCCCCAGTTTTGGCTGCGGATCCACGACCTAGATGTGGCCAAATGGCCACATCTAGGTGGAGGTATGGATGGCGTGTGATGTGCCCCCCTTTTGTCCGGTTGGATTTTCTATTTCAGCTCCTGGATTTAACAAAACGGCCTTTGATCTCTGCCTTTAACCGATTGATTTGGAAAGATTTGTTTTAACCGATTTTCAATTTCTCTGATTTTCCATGATCTACCCTGATTTTCTAATTTTGAATTAGTGCTGAATTAAATCAGAATTTTTATAGGTTTTTGGGATTGTTTCTCTTTCCTTTCCTCTAGCAATGGGCCTGCATATAAATTAAAAAATAATTAAAATTAAAATTAGAGTTTATTATATAGTAAGTATGAGAATGTGACAATAAATATGCAGTATATGTGACCGATCATCAACCCTAGCATAGGCTTGTTTTCTTTTTCTTTTTGTTTGTTTGTTTTTTTGTTTTCTTTTTTTTGTAAATTGTAAAATGGATTTTAACAACAACAATTTTTTCAATCCTAATATAAATCCATATTTCACCCCGACCTCATTTGACTTGGATAACTCCAACCCGGCTATGTATAACATGAACTAACCATATAGGTCGAATTGGGATTATTCGACTCAATATGACCCATATCCCCAATCTTATGATCATAATTTTTAAAATAATTTCAACTCTTCACATAGTCAATGGGGATTCACCTCCCCCGAGTCAAATTTTCAATCACATTGTCCACAATTTTCACAGTATTCATTCCCCGATTCTGCTTCATATCCTCCTTTTCCTGAAATACCAATTGAAGAAAAATCATCATTGCAAAGGACTTTGGAAGAAGCGATAGAGGCCCAAAAACAAATCGAAAACATGATGGCCTCGTCATGTCTACAAAATTTCCAAAATTCATATAGTTCTTTTCCAGAACAAATCAAAGAAAAATCATTGTGGGAAAAAATTATGGAATTCGTGCAAGAGACTGAGCGAATAATACAAAATATGAATAAGTTTCCATGTCCATCAGATGTTCATATGACTCAAGAATCATGTTATTTTGGAAATCTAGCTTCAATTTCATCATACCAACCTGAACTTAACCAACATCAAATTCTTGATAGTTTGACAAGTTATCCAATTCCTAAAATTGAACTTGAAGATGAATGTGAACCTGAGCTTCAATTTAGCGATTCAAGTCCAATCATTGAATCAATATCGACTCCTATAGTGTTACCTAAACTAAGTAACGTTCTTGAGCCAGTTTTGATTCCCATAATTCCTGAACTTGAATCAATCATTTCACCCATTCACATTCCTTCCGTGGATGAAAATTAAGATTCAGTTTCATTACATCCATTTGAACTTACTCAAAATTTTGAAAACCACCTTGACATTTTGGCAAATTATCCTTTTTTTGAAATTGAACTTGGCTTGAAAGTGATCCTGAACCTCAAGTTGGTGATTTCATTTTACTTTTGATTCAATAATGATTTCGGTATCTTTACCAGATTTTTTCTTTATTCCGGAGTCAACATTGAATCTATACAAGTACACTGTGAAATTAATCACCAATATCTTATGATTACACTTCATTGATAGAAAAAGTGTGTGAACATCAATTCTTTAGTTTGGACCATATTTTTGAACTAATCTTGGCTCTCATTATTGAATCTCGACTTAATCTGAGTCAAATTCCTGAGTCGGTATCGGTTTTTTTCCTATTCCATTTGAGTCCAAATCAATCATCTCCCAAAATCACACTTCATTGTTGGATAAGAATGTTAAAGAAAATGACTCAGTAATGATTTTTGAAAATTGGAAATTAGATGGGGGTAATTTTTTTCAAGAAGATCATACAGTTCCCCAACATTTTACTGGGTCGTATTACAGAGGTCGCTGGTGGGTTCCTTCAAGATCCACATTTCTTAATTGGGCCACATTTCGTGGACCAATTAGACCACCACAGGAGCCACCACCATGAGGTAATTTTTCTTCCCTTCCTATTTGTTTCATGTATATACACATTCACGATGCATTGAGGATAATGCATGAGGTAAGTGTGGGGGAGGGTTTACTAACGTAGTTTCTTTTAAATTTTCTTTCTTTTACACTTCTTTTAGGAAACTTTTAAATTTTGTACAGAAACTCTTTTCTTTTCTTTTTACAAAACTTTTTGAATTAAAATAAATAGTTTTGATTTATTTTTAAGAAAATTAATATTATCTTAGGAATTAGGAAGACCTGAAATTATGAATTTTTAAACCTAATCAAAATAATAGATCTTATTTAAATTTTAGGATAAGGAAGTAAGATTGAAAAGATAATTTGATCTTGAATTTTTTTGCCTTAGATTTATGCACTCCACACTTACACAATTTTTGGGATTGAAACAAAGAGTGAAAATTCCATAGAAAAATGCTATTAAAATATATTAAAAAATGATGATAAAACTACTTATTGAAGTTGGGTAATTATGCCTTAGGAAGTATGATTATTCATGCCTTAAACGGTGGACAAAAATAAAATAATCCCCTTTAGTTTTGTGGCCATGTTTACTCGAGTCCTTAAGTCTGAGGGATGTTTTCTTATCTGGTACCTAGTCAGACCACCACTAGAGCCACCACCATGAGGTAATTTTTCTTCCCTTCTAATTTGTTTCATGTATAAACACATTCACGATGCATTGAGGATAATGCATGAGATAAGGTGAGGGAGGGTTTACTAACATAGTTAGTTTTACATTTTCTTTCTTTTACACTTCTTTTTAATTTTTAAAAAAAATTTCTTTTGTATAAAAGCTCTTTTCTTTTCTTTTTACACAAGTTTTTGGAATAAGAGAAATAGTTTTGATTTATTATTAAGAAAATTAAGATTACCTTAGGAATTAGGAAGACCTAGAATCATGAAATTTTAAACCAAGTCAAAATAATAGATCTTGTTTAAATTTTAGGATAAGAAAGTAAGATTGGAAAGATAATTTGATCTTGAATTTTTGCCTTAGATTTATGCACTTCACACTTACACAATTTTTTAGGATTGAAACAAAGACTAAAAATACCATAATATATATATATATAAAAATGATGATAATAAAAATCACTTATTAAAGTTGGGTAATTATGCCTTAGGAAGCATGATTATTCATACCTAAAACGGATGACAAAAATAAAATAATCCCCTTTAATTTTGATTATTCATATCCTTATGGCCGAGGGATATTTTCTCATCTGGTGCCCTAAAACTATCTAGTTTGGGAGTCACCAGCTAAAGGCTCACTATCCGGGTAAGCTAGAAAGCCTAAGAAAACTAAGGGAAGAAAAAATAATAATAATATATATAAATGGTATGAAAGTTAGAGTCGATATCCCAAAAATCTTCACTTTCACAAAATGCTTATTTTTCTAAGAGTTTTATGAAAGATTAAAGAATCAATTCAATTTTAAATTCTTACATTTAATTTATAACAAGATTTTGCATTTCGACTAGTCTAAGGAAAAATAATTTCTGGTTAACCTATGACCTTAGATCACTTATATTTTCATAAAAATACTTCAATACTTTTCTCTATTTCAAAATGCTTTTTCAAAAATACTGACATTTGATTTTCTTTTGTTATGGATTTTGTTGGTATAATCTCCTGAAAACCCTCAGGAGACAAAATTCCTCTTCTAGGGGAAACCTAGAGGTTTAACGGCTTGTTGCACATGCTCGTGCAATTGTGTCACCTGCAAAAGTGGTGTAATAATTTCTTTAGTTTTTTGTTTTGCTCGGGACGAGCAAAAAATAAGTGTGGGGGTGTGACTAGTCTCTAAAATTGCATATTTCATATCACATCTTCACATTCATTGTATAATAAGTACTGTAATAATGGTCTTCTTTTGTGATTCTAGGTCTATGGTGTGAAAATGAAGAAGAAGACCCAAAATCACCATTTAATGGGTGATTAAAGGCCTATAAAGATATCCATTGAGCTAGGAGGGTGATTCTATCAAAATCAGGGGCCCAAAACCAGAAATCAAGATATGCAGCCGACAGGGGACCGACACGACAGCGAGCAGGCGGTGATGTGCGTGCTGCGCCAGTACAGCCGCAGAAACGCGGCCAGGGGTTACCCCTGGCCCCCTTTTCCCTTGTGCCTATAAATACCCCCTTGGGGTTCTTCAAGGAGATATCCAGAGAGTAGGATAGTTTCTTTCCATATTATAGTTTAGGGTAGTTTAGTTTTGTACTTCTTCTTCTTCTTCTTCTTCCTCTTTATATTTTTCATTTCTTTTAGATCTTGTAGTAGGAGAGAGAGAGTGGTACATGGGTGGAAAGCAATAGTGCTTGTAATAGAAGGTGACAAGCTATGAAAGGTTCTCTCTTTATCTTTCTTTATTTTCTTCTCTAACTCCTTTTACATGTTTAGCTAATTTTCTGTGATAGCAACTAACTACTAACCACTCACTCGCTAACTTCTTACTTGATAACCATATGAATCTAATAGCCTCTACTTAGCCTTGCTTTTGCAAGAGCCATTGATGGCTCATGATGATGGATTCTAGCACTCTAAGATCCTAACTCTCTAGCAAGCTAACATTACATTATTTCATGCTTACTCTTGTTTAGTTTTGATAGTTTAAGTGTAGCTTGCACTTGTTGTATTGAGTTTGGAAGTGAAAGTTATCGCATGGGTCATGCTTTGAAACGCTCTTGAACCAGGGACTAGTGATGGTCAAGGGTATATGTGAGGTAACTATCACTAAGAGGTTAGTGTTGTTAGTGGAGCCATTAGTAGTTAGTAGCCATGAGTTTTCTTACATTTTTACTTTGTTTTATAAATATATCAAAGACCACAAAAACCATTTCTTTTATGTTTAGCACTTCTTCGTGTTTCATGGTACTCTTCTCTGTTCAATCTTTGTTTTCTTTTCTTTTCATTTTTTAAAATGTTGAAGAAACTTTAACACACACGTGAACATTCTTGTAAAGCTTCTATCGCTTCCCGTCCCTGTGAATTCGACCCGTTTAGCCTCTATGCTATAACAAAGTATCAAGGAAGCCAAAGCACACACTTTTAACTCTTGATCTCAATACATGCACTTTTTGTGCGCAATTTTTCCCCGATCACCAAGCCATAGCCGCATTTCAACATCAAATGAAGATCGCATCTTTTGGAGTCCACGACATCCATGTCCAATGACAGGCACATTGAATGCGACATTCGTGAGAGTCGCGTCCTCTCTTTTCTAATATATGGAGTATGTCTCTGCTTCTGCAATCAGTTTAATAGTACACTGGTAAAGACAATTGACAACTCTACCTGTTCAACATTACACTGACAATCAAATCAGAGCTCAGATAAGTTCTAGCCTGTATATCTAGATACTTACAATGATCTTTTCTAGAGACTTCAAGCATTTTAATAGTACACTCACGAAGACCGAGATCTAGACAAGATCAAGCTCATGACATCTCAAAAGATTGCCAGTCCAGTTATGAGAGTCCAAATCAACATGAAGTCCAAAGTATTCCAAAATCTATTCCAGTCAACCGCGGAGTTTTGAAAATTTTGGGGGGGTTCTGGAGGCTGTCTACTGAAGACAAAGTCTTAGACGCAAACCTCACAGATGTGGAGGTCGCGTCCCATCCTCAGACGTAGGCCTCATGCCAAATGTGAGGGTTACGTCTGAACACAAACACGGACCTCATATCCTTTGTCAAATGCAGAGGTCACGTTCCAACCTTAGACGCGAACCTCGATGTCTCTGTAAAATGCGATGGTCATGCTGTTCTTTGAGACGTAGACCTTAGGATCGCATTTCAACATTAAAATGTGAGCCTGTATAGCTTCGTGTTTCAACACAAATGCAAGCCTGAGAACTTTTGCATTTCAACTTCAATGCGAACCTGCGAGCTCCGCGTTCCAACACAGACGCGAGCATGTGAGCACTGCAACTCAACATCAGAGCGAGGTCCGCGTCCAGCGTGAGACCTACATTTCTGCTATAACTGACAAGCACAAACTTAGTCAGTTACACCCTATTTTCTCTCCACATGATAGGGAATAACTTCCCATTATGGAGAGATTTAAGGGGTTGTTACACCCCTCCCATTATGGAGAGATTTAAGGGGTTGGTTACACCCCAGAATCCTCTATAAATAGCTATAAATAGCTAGGAAAAAGAGGGGTTCTGAAAGAGGAACCCAAGAAGCCATAGGCCAGAGGAGGAGAATCCCTAAAAAGCACACTTGATACTTGATGCTTGAAGCTAGATAATTATAGAAGGCTGAAAGTTAGGCACAATGCTGCTGAAGATACATTGTGTTGAAAGAGAATACTCTTTATAAACTTGTTGAGTTCAAGTTCTATAATCTCTTTGAAATTTTAGCCACTGATTAAGGTTTTATACTTTACCAGTGTGCTTTCAACGAGAGCAAGAAGATTCAGAGGTCAAGCTTCTAGTTCGGCTGGTCAACGGAGAACAAGGATCACTCTTCACCGCTGCACGAAGAACTCAGCCTTAAACAAACGGAAGATCCAACCATTCTTTCATCTTTTGTAATCGGATTATTAATCCGTTGTAATTTTCTTATAATCAAATAAAGAATTTACACGCCTTCAATTTTTTCAAGGAAACAGTCCTCCCACCAAAACTCCTCGATAGCAATGCATCCTATGGTGTGTCCGTTGAGTCCAAATATATTTACCGCCAAGACACCAATACTCTCACGTCTTGTGAGAGCCCATACCTACATCAAAAGAAATAGGATTAGTTTTTGGTACCCAAACTTTCTTGGGTCCATTGAGGGTAGTACCTCTCCTAACCCAAATATTTATACATGCAAAACTGAAATCATTTAGTCTATTATAAGAAAATTTTGCAAGGTGGTCTTTATGATCACAATGTGTACAAGTGTACACTCTAGCATACATGAAGTCATGTGTGTAAACATGATAAGCATGTGTATGTCATGAAGGGTGTGCATGCAAATGTGGAACATGTTTCTTGCGTAACATGGATTCTAACCTCTTGTAGTTAATGGCATATTGGCTCAAAGTGGACCCTAAACAATCAACATACTTCTTCAAAACACGAATATCATTTTCAAAAATGAAAGAAGATGTGGAGCAAAAATTCTTATCATTAGGAGATAAAGCAATGGAAGCATGATAAGAATGGGAAGCAAAATCATTTTTCAAAGAAACTTTTTCAATAAAACATATTCCAATTCCTTTAAAATCAAATCAATTTTTTTTTCAAAGAATCATTCTCTTTTAAAACAAAATCAAGTCTAGAAGATAAGATATCATTTTTTTAAAACAATATTAAAATTATTTTCATTTTTCAAAATCTTATTTTCCTTTAAAACAAGATCAAGTTAAGTTTTCAAGGAACCCCTTTCACTTGAAACCTTAACCTTCTTTTTTAAAACCAAATCGAGCTTAGAAAACAACAATCCATTTTCTTTCTGTAAATCAAAACTTTTTTTTTTAAAGTTTGTACTTCGAAAGCAAGCTTTCACAAAGCATAGAAAGTCTTCATTCAAGGCATGTGCATCCATAGCATTATCATCATTGGAAGAGATAGCACAATCAACTAGATGAGAATTCGAAGTTACCTCAAGGGGGTCATTCCCTTGGACTATGTAGCATGCTTGGTTGGACTCAGCAACAATAGGCTCTCTCTCCGAATCATTTGACGCTTGTTCTTTTATAGAGATCAACGTGTTTTATACTGCAAAAGCGAAATCACAATGAGAAATCAAAGAAAGATATTCTTTGTAAAGTGTGCGCTTAAGTGTATCCATGGCATGTGCATTAGCCTCTACATACTTGCCATTATCAATATAAGATTTCTTGATAGTGGCAAGATAAACATGCAATCTTAGGGCTTTAAGATAAGCACTCATTTTATACTTTCACATATCAATGTTAGAAACATTATACATGGGTGGTGCAAGATAATCCATGAGTGATAACAATATGTGTGCAAAGCAAATAACTAAATTAGCAATAAAAGGATCACACTCCTAGGTGGTTAAACTGAATATCAGGAGCGCTAGCTTTGATACCAATTGAAAATACACCTAGAGGGGGGTGAATAGGTATAGTGCTAATCTAGTGACAGATAATACGGAATTAAAAACTTTTATACTAACACACACAATGTGCAAACAAGAGTGAAGCCAATTTTCCCGTGAAGAGATTTAGAACTTCTTCTGACGATTCCTCTAAACTAATAGTTGAGGTGCTTCAATAGCTCTCTTAGTTCAATACAAGTGTGAGCACACAAAGAATATCAAGCATGTATAAATAGAACAATGATTGCAACGCAAGATATGAAGAGAGAGTTGAGGGATAGAGAGATTCAAACGCAAACACCAAGATATATTTTGAGGTTCAAGCCACCGCTCTACGTCCCCGCCTTCACCTAGAAGGATTTCAACTATCCACTAAGGATCTTCCACAAAGGGACCTCCACCGAGAAATTACACCGTCTATAAACAAGGAGTACATAATTCCAACTCTCACACCTTTATATAAGAGCAAAGGCACAAAGCCAAGCACGAAGTAAAGAAGAAATTACAACTTTCTGATCACAAAGATTATAAACATTACTTGGTGATCTCAAAAGGCCACAAACAAAACACCTCTCACAATACAAGATCCTAGAGGATAGATTTGCAATGAAAAACTTTAGTATGTGAGTGCTAATTGGTCATTAATAATGCATATTTTTAGTCATATTTTCATACTTAATTTTTATAAAATATTACTATTTAGTCATTTATTGCTTAGTAATGTGCAGGCCTCAATAATCCAAGAGAAAGCTCAAAAGAAGCCCAAAATCTCACAATTATTATGAAAATAAAAATTAATTGGGAAGATAAAGGAAGCTTCTATTCTATTCTATTTGAATTTGAATTTTAAATTAATTTAATTTAAAATCTAGATGAAGAGAAGGGTAGAACAAGATCAAACCTCATCCCAATTAAAAATAGAGGTGGACTCTTATTCAAATTTTGGTTGCTTGCACCACAAGTCCTAGAAGATGAAGGAGATAAAAAGAAATCTATTTGGGGATAAGGAGGAAACTCTAAACTAAATTTGGATTTGGATATAACTTGCTTCTCAAGTTACTTATAGATAGAAGATATTTTAAAATTCAAGGATCAAATGAAAATTCTGAGGATAGATCTCCATATAAATGGACAAGATGAAGCCATAAGCCAAAGCACGTGACCAAACGCCACAAAAATACCGTGGCAAGCCCTTTTTGCCTTTACTTCCAATACATTTTTCTTTTCTCAATCAAGTGCACAAAGTTTTTGGAAAAGAAAACACAAAGGAAAACTCTTGAAATGATATAGAAAATAAAAGTAGAAACTAGATTTTCCAAACTTATTTTTCTTTGATTTTCAAAAACTTTGAAATGAAGGAGAGATCTCGATTTTGAAGCTCAAAAACTTGTTTAAAACTTGCTGCTAAAAACTCAGTTAAAGTAGAAAATTTTGCTCTTAAAAATCTTGTCAAAATCTGCCAAGAAACCTAATTTATAGGGCTCGGAAAAACTAACTGTTGGGCTATGAACCCAGGCCCAACTGGCCTGTCGGTCGATTGCCTTATCGACCGACCAACGGTCATTTTTATAAGCATTGGGCTTGCCAGTCGATCGCCCATTCGACCGCACCCAAAAATCGAGAAGGACTCTCTCATCTCGGTCGACTGCTCGGTCGACCGGCCTCTACTCGAAAGTTGGGTTGTACCAGTCAATCGACCGATCCGTCGACCGCTAGTTGGGCTCGTTCATTGTGCACTCCGGTCGACCGAGCTAACCTGCAATCGATCGTAAGCAGCCTAAAACCCAAATTTTAGGGTTTAAAACCTTCATAAAACCATAAAAATTTCAAAAAAATAAGTTCATATAAATACTTTAAGGTGTGATCAAAAATTAACACATATTACAAACAATTGGACTCTTTTTGAGGTATAGAAATTTAGGCATAAACCAAAAACTATATTTTCTAAAAACCTGAAATACACCTAGACGAGGGTGAATAGGTGTTTTGCTAATCAAATGCAATTTTAAAATTACTTATGATGAATTATACAAACGGTCACTCAAAACAAGAATTGAAGCCAAATTCTCCGTGAAGGGCTCTATAACTTCTCCTCTTTGATCCCTCTAGATAATGAGTTGAGGTGCTCAATTACCTCCTTATTGAGATGAGTATAGACCGATAATGAAAGTGATGAAATGAAAGCAATTATATAATGCAAGATGAGCAATTATATAATGCAAGATGAAAAATTATACAAGCATGAAAAATGAAAAACAATAAGAGCAAGACACAAGCAATCGCAAACATAAAGAAATTTGTTCTAAGATTTGAGCCACTGTTCTACGTCCCTGCCTTCACCACTATGAAGGATTTCACTATCTTCTAAGGGATCTTCCACAAAGGGACCTTATACAAAAGAATTACAACTTAGTTTACACAAGATCAGAGTACACAACTCCACCAACTCAACCCTCTACACAAGAGGCAGCACAAAAACACTTGAAGTTACAAAGCACTTGGTGATCTAACAAGATCACAAGCACTCTCTCTTACAACTTCCTATAGAGTGGAATATGAAGTGTTTCTCAAGAAGTTAAGTGAGAGATGAAATTCAATTAGAAAGAATAGAAGAGATTTAAAACTAACTGAAAATAGCTTTGAAAAGAAAGAACTTGAAGATTGAAACATAGAAAAACTTTTCTCTTTAGAAACAAACTTGAAAACTTGTAAACTTGTGTATTTTTCTTGTCTAAAATCAAAGCTCATGACCCATATATATAAGCAATGAATAAATATCATTTATAAATCATACCAGGTCATTTGGAGTATGTTTAGACACATGGAAACCAAAAATGCACGTGAGAATCCACTAAAAACAAAACAGATTCAAAAACTAGCCGATATGGCCATCTGGTAGCCTGTCAATCGACCGGCCGATCGACCGACAGGTCATCCAGAAAAGAGCCATTGGCTCTGATTGACCGGGCAGCTCAGTATTTTAAAAAGAGAAATTTAAACTGTCGATCAATCGGGTCGGTCGACTGACCCCAACCGAGAGTTAGGGTCTCTCAGTCGGTCGACCGATCGATTAACCGCAAGGGCTAGCGGTTGACCGGTGATTACTAAAAGAAAGAACAATCAATGAGTTTAAGAATTTACCCTGTAGCTTGAGGCTAACGGGTCGTATCCACAAGAAGGGATGCGATGGAAGCTTTTCGGTGAATCGTTTAGAAACAAGGAATTGTATTCATTTTTTATGAAAAAGAGAATGGAAAGAAAGAGATGATTAAAAGAAAAATTGCAACTTTTAGAAAAGATTTTGGAGAAGGTAATTTAGAAAGCTTGAGAATTGTTTTGATTGTTTTTATAATAAGAAAGCAAATCTGGGCTCACTATCTCACTACTCAATTATTCATTCTTCTCTTAAAATGTTAAGTGCCTCAAGTGATCATTTGCAAAACTTAAAGTTGATTTTTAGAAAGCTTTAAGTAAAGCACATAAGATGGTTAGAAGAGTTGAGTCTTTTCTTCAAGAAATCGTGAGAATTGAATATTAAAACATCAAGCGCGAAGAAGCAAGAATGAAGTAAAAATAATTCAAGAGATGTTCATAAAAGAAGAGAGAATTCAACAATCCAAACCCATCCTCATGTGCCTTCAAGAACCCTTTCAAAAAGAAAGGCTTTTAAGTAAGGCATTCATATGAGTCATCGGGTCCTTTTCTTTTGAAAACAGTACAGAAGGAGAGTAAAAGAGAGTTGCGATAGCGAGCCTAGAAAATCGTTTAGTTATCCATAGAAAATGAAGAAGAAAGCAAAATAATGCACGACATACCGAAACAAGAGTGGAAGGAAATGTGGCTTGATTCTTGTATTGCTGTCACTTCAATCTTCAAGTACAAGCTCTCAGTTCCTCTCTCTCACAAGTTTTAATACTGGACTATAAAGTAAATAACAAGATTACAACTTTTATGCTAGCTAACAAAGAGCCTAAATCCTAAGAAAATAAACACAAAACTTAATCCTAGTCTTCGCTGCATTTTTCTTTGCTAAAACCAGTATTTATAGGCAAAACCCTAACAGAGAGGATCCCGAGAAGATTGGGGGAGCAAACGCTCCCCCAACGGCCACAAGATGGCCGCGGAAATGCGGCTCAGGCCACGTTTCCGCGGCCCTGGTGTGGCCAGGTGGCCACACCAAAAGGGGGGAAGATCTCTGGTTGGTGTTTGTCCCGTATCTCCTGCTGGTTTTCTTGTTTCTGCTCCAACCGTTAACGAAACAACCTTTGATTTTGTGTCTTCAATCGCTCGATTCAGGGAGAATTTTTCTCAACCTCTTGATATGCCAAGATTTAGCCCTGATTTCTTCATTTCAAATTATTCTGAATTAATTCAGAATTTGGTGGGCTTTTGGGCTTGTTTCTCTTTTCTTTCTTTGAGCACTTGGGCCTACATTTAGCAAAGGAAAAGAAAACTTATTAATATGATTTATTAGCTAAAAAGCATGGTAAGGTGACAATATAAATGCAACATATGTGACTAATCAACTGGTCGATGGTCAACAACGTGCACAAACGTGCACGTCCCTTGGCCAAAGGCCCGGTCGACCGTTTTGGCCTGCAATGGGCACCGGTCGACCGTTCTGGCCTGAAATGGGCACCGGTTGACCATTCTGGTTTGAAATAGTTTTTAAGTATGGATATTAAATATCAATTAATTTTCAAAATATTTTGTATAGATTTAAGGGTAATTTAGCAATGGATAGGTGATGAAAAATATGTTCTAAACTTGTGTTCGAAAAGGAGAGAAAGTAAAGGAGTGAGAGTTCAGATTAAACCGTGTAAGTCCTTGTGTCGATGTTCAAACTCTGAACATGTATGTAAAATTACTTTGTTCCTTCGAACTACTGTTTGTAGCAAAAGCTATAACTGGTCGTATCCGTGGGGAAGGCTTGCGATGGAAGCTTTCACAATTCTTTTTGTTCTAGTTTTTGAGAAGAAAACAAAAGTTCTTCTTTGTTCAAAAATTAGAAAAGAAAACGAAGCAGAAAAAAATGATGAATCTTGTTGTGTTGAGAAAAGAAAAATGTTGGCGAGAATGTAGAATGAAAACGGGAAATTTGGAAAAGTAAAGAGAAGAATGGATCTTGTATGAGAAAGAGAAATTCTTAGAAAAGAGTTTTAATCAGATAGAAAGAAAACAATGACTAACTAACAACTCTATACTACTAACTTACTAATCTCTTTGGGTGACTTGTGCCTCATGCAGATTCATTGGCATATTGTCCATCTTGCTTCGTCAAGTCAACAAGTTGTCCCAATTTGTGGAGATATTCTCATCGTAGCTTGGTTAGGTGGCCTCCTTAGATCATAGGCTCCCAATAGATTAACAACAATGGAATATAAGAATTTGAAATTCATAATTTAGATATACATAACAAGAATGTTAGGTTCATTAAATCATCAAAGCCATAGTTGGCTAGCATGAAATAAAAAGCTAGTACAATAAGTGTTAGCATACTAAGGTGATCATATCATCATGTTCCATCAAGACTCTTATTAAAGAAACAAGGCTCTAAATGAGGCACACATGAATCATATGGAGGGGGTAACAAAACTTTCACTAAGATTAAAATAACACTCATCTTCATTGGGATTTAAAGAGACTTGTTAGGCACAAGACTAGAAATTATAAACATCCAATGAGTCATATGAGTTAGTATCACCTAAGAGTTAATAGTTAGTAGTGTTAGAGGTTAGTTAGTCATGTTAGAAGATTAGTTCCCCTTAAAAATTAAAGCAAGGAAGAAGACATAGTAAAATAAAGTGTAAGGAAATAAAAAGCTTGAAAGTAAAAAGCAATAAATTAAAAGAGCAAGAAAATTAGAGGAAGAAGAACATGAGCTTTGTATTTGATTGTCACACTTCAATTACGGAGACCTCGCTCTCACCCTCTCTCTTTTCTAGATCTAAAAAGAGAAATAAAAATTACAAGAGAAAACTAAAGAGAAACTTAATGAAATCCTAAACCTTCTCCTAAAATGATGGTTATCCTCTCCTGTCTTTTCAACAGAGGCCCTGGGGGTCTTTATATAGGCACCAGGAGCTAATCGCTAGCAATCGCAGCCATAGGATCAATCACTTCATCAACGGCCTCAGAATTACCGCGAAAACGCGGCCGCTGCGTTTATATAGCAGAATCTAGGTCGTTATGCCAACGATCGCTCTGACATTCTGTTACTGCCTAGATGTACTGCGAGAGCTTCTAGAACCATGAGGATATTCCCTGATTCATTACAAGTATGGGCTTCTTTGATTTGGGCTCTTTTATTCTCCTTTAAATTCTTGAATTAACTTGGATTTGGGCCTTCTTCTCCATTAAAGAGTGGACCTGAAATTTAAGAAAAGTAGCTATTAAAAAGCTTATTTTTTTTAATAAAATGCATGGCAATGTGATGCAAATGATTTGTTGGCCCAAAGGCTTTTCACTCTAGTTTTGATGATGATTAACTCATGTAGTTATGTGTACTAATAATCTTGTGACTTTAGTTTCAGATCATTAATAAAGTTATTAGTAGGTGATTAGTTTCAACAAGATGATTTGGAAGCTTTCACATGTTGATTCAAGAGCCCGAGCGTCAAAGATCATATATAGCAATTGCTCGGTGGATCAAGGAGTTTTGGATCGAGTTGGCTTGGAGATGGCGCTCTACAAGAAGACATCGGTACCATAGTTTAGTTTTGTATTTAGATCCAAATTGTAAAGATTAGAATAGAATGATATGCTCAAGTTCACAACACACACACGTTTCATGTTTTGAATATTGGTTTTCGGTTTTTCCATTTTTTGGTTTAACCGATCTTGGTTTCATGAATATATAGTTTCAAAACAAGTTTACATAGTTTAATGTATATTAGAATTGTTCTATATACATGCATGCTTAACTACCTAGACAAACTTAGTTTTGACTTACTTATTCATGTGGTTTATGTTTTGGTATTTTCAACAAAACATATTTTGGAATTAAAGTCAAAAACATGGATATATATATGTTTCATGTATATAGGATTATATCCATATACATCATGCCTAAATATTGTTTAATATCATGTTTTTGTATTTGGATGAGTTTTTGACAAAATGTATTTTCTATTCAAAAATCCAAGTTTTAGAAAATACAGTTTTTGATTTTTGGTAAAACTGATAAGACACAAAAATGTATTAAAATGTTTGTTATTTGTGATGAAATTTTTGTCACAAGTTTATATTTCAATATACAATGTCAAAACAAGTTTATTGGAGTGTTTAGTTAAGAGAAAAGAATTTTTATCTATATTTTTACCAGTTGCTTCAGACCCAGAACTGGCTGACAGGCCAGGTCGGCCGACCGCACGGTCGACCGTACCAAGGGCCGGTCGACCGTGCGGTTGACCGACGTGCACAGAGCTATGCACATCTGGCAGCCCAGTGGGCCGGTCGACCGGGCGGTCGACCGGAACTGAGAGCAGTGCTCTCTGTTCTTTTCGGTCGACCGGGCGGTGATTAAGGTAAAACTAGCACTCAAAAATGTGTATTATGTGAAATCGATGAAAAGCTCGAATGTGCTTAATGTACCCTCGATACTACCGTTATAGCATTGGCTTAACGGGTCGAATCCACAGGGAAGGGAGGCGATAGAAGCATTAACAGTTTCTATTCCCGTTATTTGTTAATAATTCTTTTTTGTTAAAAGAATGAAAAGAGAATGAAAAAGAAGATAAAATGAAATCTAGAATGTGGTAGGTGAGGAGAGCGATGAAAATGACAAAGTGAAAACAAAATAGAAGAGAGTTGAAAACAAATGAAGAAAGAAGATGGAACTATGATGAACTAAGAAGACGATGGAAACAACGATGAAAATGAATAAAAGAATTTTGAAAAAAGCTTCTAAAACAAACTAAAAGAAAACTCATGGCTACTAACTACTAAATACTCCACTAACCATACTAACCTCTTCGAGATAGTTGCCTCACATTTTGATCCTCGGCCATCACAATCCTTGTCTTCAAAGAAGCGATACAAAGCATGGCTCATGGATGGTTCATAACAATCAAAACATTGCAACAAGAACAAGCAATTACAAGCATCACTCATTACACTACAAGCATGAAATAAAAGATCATGAAATAAAAGAGAGTTAGCTTGGTTAGCAAGTTAGCAAGTTAGCAAGTTAGATGTTAGAACCCATCATCTTTGGCCATCAATGGCTCTTGCAAGAACAAGGCCTTGTAGAGGCAACCCGATGTGGATTATCAAGTAAGTGGTTAGATGGTTAGTGGTTAGTAGTTAGATTGCCATGAGAAGAAAAACTAGCTAGAAATCATGTAGAAGGTGAAGGAGATTACAATGGAAGAGAAAGGAGGCATCTTTACATAGAGTGTCACTCTCTATTACATCAATCCCTCACTAATCTCTCTCTAGAAATCACTCAGCCCTACTACAATGATCTAAAAAGAAATAAAAATACAAGAAATGAAGAAAACTCTCACCTACACTACACTTAAATCTGGATCTACTCCTAAAAATGAAATCTGCTTGCGTTTGGGCTCTCTGCAGGGCTATTTATAGGCACAAGAACGCTCTGGAAGACGAGACGGGGCCACGCGTCCAAAATCGACGCGTGGTTCCATAAAAATGCCGCGGAATCTCAAGGATTGCTGAGATTCCGCGGCAATTCTAGGGAGCTATTGTTGGCCCAAGAGGTTACACTCTCCAATTGTTTTATGTTTTGATGATGACAAACAAAATTAGAGCTATTTGGTACTAACAAGTTTGTTAAGATGAGTTTCAGGTTTTGTACCATGTTTAGAGACCATTTGCTTAGCTATTGCAAGAACTTCTAAGTTCCACAAAGCAAGGAAGGCAAATTGCACATCAAGGAAGGATCATAGAAGAGAAGGCACTAGCAAGGCATTGGATGGCTCAAAGACTTGAAGATAGCTCAAGAAGTCTTCATGTATTTTGTTTTTCAGTTTATAGTTTGTTAAAGAATAGTGGATAGGTTTGAAGCTCTATCACACACGTTTTTGCGCACATGTTCATTCCAAATAATTTCTTATAAATTATACAAAAATATTTTGCATACAAGTTTTTGCCTACAGATATATATTTATGTTTTATACTATTCCCTGTTCAAAAGTATTTTTGTTAAAATCAAAATCCTCTTTGTTTTCTTTTCTAAAATCAATTTTTGACCTGATCCGGTCGACCGGGGCAGTCGACCGAGTCTGTGTCAGTCTGGTCCGGTCGACCGGACCAGTCGACCGCAGTCCTGGCAGAGGCACGTATCAGTGTGCACGTCTGCCGGTCGACCGGGGCGGTCGACCGAGAATTTATTTTTGCTCACAGGTTTTATCGGTCGACCGGTCGGTCGACCGCTAGCCTATAACGGTCGAATTTTTGTACTACCGGTCGACCGGCCCGGTCGACCGATCTGACCGTTTGAACAGTAACGGGCAGATTTTTAAGAGCTGTTTATTTTTATCTTTTGTGTTTAAAAATTCGTTTAAAGATATATTTTGATCTAATTACCTCCTAAACATCAGTAATTATGTTTTGTCCCTAAACCCTAGCCCTCTCCTATAAATAGGGGTGTTTGGGGAGAGATTGGTAACAACAACAATTATTGCTAAAAATTCAAAAGTTTAAGGCTTTCAAAGTTCTTAGTTTTTGTGCTAAATTCTCTCAATTTCTGAAGGGTTTTCAAAAGTTTTTCTCTGATTTCAATTTCTTTTCCTTACACAAAAGAGCTTCAATTCTACTCATTATTCTCTAAGGACCTTTGTAAGGGAAGAGATTTTTGAAAGAGAGAGTTTGTGGTCTTTTGACTACCAAGGAAATCACTTGTTCTTGAGATTGTAGGAGTTGGGTACTCCATTGTAATTGTTCTTGGTGATAGTGGAAGTAGCTAGAATCCTTCTGGGGAAGGCGGGGAGTAGAGCTGGGTGCTCGAACCTCGATAACATATCCTTGTGTTTGCGATTGGTTTACTTTCTTGCACTCTTTTACTATACTTGCTCTTATTCTTGCTCATCATAATCATTGTCATATTTACTTGCTTGCATTCATCTTGTGAAACTTGATTGTTGTAGCTTTAAATTTTTTATTTGCCCCGTGATTAGCATTGTCACCTATTCACCCCCCCCTCTAGGTGACTTTTCAGCTATGTCTCTGGATTTCATTTGGTTGTTCCTCTGGCTGCGAGAATGTTCAGGGTATATCCCGTTTCTGGTACTGTCGCCCGAATATTCGTCTGACAGCGCAGGAGTCTAGGTTCAATGTATGTTCTAGAAAATCCTTTCTTGGCCTCCAAGTAATTGCGGGATTAATTACCCTTAATTGAGATGAATTAGGCTCTTATTCCATCTTTGCCCTTGGACTTTGGATCTACCTGCAATTAAGACCAAAACACGATTAAGACGACTATTTATTCATTAAAACTGTGAGAGAATGCGACATAATAATGCAGAATTGTAGACTAATCACACCCCCACACTTATTCTTTTGCTCGTCCCGAGCAAAACAAGAAAAGAAAAACTATACTATAAGGGTTATTACACCACTTTCGCAGGTGACGCGATTGCACTGAGCGTGTGCAACAAGCCGTTAAACCTCTAGGTTGCCCTAGAGGAGGAGTGTTGTCTCCTGAGGGTTTTCAGCGGATTGCACCCACAAAATCCATAAAGAAAGAAGACAAATGTTAGTATTTTGAAAACACATTTTGAAAGAGAGACAAGTTTATGAAATTTTTTTGTAAAAATATAAGCGATCTAAGGTCATAAGTCCACCATAAATCATTCTTTCTTAAACTTAGTCTCCATGCAAGATCTTGTCTTCAATTAAGGTAAGAATTCAAAATTGGATTGAATAATTTATTTTTCATAAAACCTAGATAATATGCACTTTGTGATAGTGAAAATTTCTGGGATTTCAACTCTAACCATCAAGTCATTTATTTATATTATTTTTCATTTTCTTTTTTTTCTTTCTTTTTCTTCCCTTAGTTTTCTTAGGCTTTCTAGTTCACCCATGTAGCGAACCTATAACCGATGACTCCCAAACCAGACGGTCCTAGGGCACCAGATGAGAAAACATCCCTCGGGTTAAAGGACTCGAGTAAACAAGGCCACAAAACTAAGAGGGATTATTTGTTTCTTTTGACCACCGTTAGGCGTGAATAATCATGCTTCTTGAGGCATAGTTATCCAGCTTAATAAGTGATATTTTCTTTTGACCACCGTTAGGCATGAATAATCATGCTTCTTGAGGCATAATTATCCAGCTTAATAAGTGATGTTTTATTTATATATATTTTTTTTTTTATTTGCTTTTTTTATGGCATTTAGGTCTTTGTTTCCATCCCAAAAATGTGTAAGTGTGAAGTGCATACGATCTAAGGCAAAAAATTCAAGATAAAATTATCTCCCCAATTTATCTTACTTAGCCTATAATTTTAAACAAGATCCATTATTTCAACTAGGTTTAAGATGTCATAATTAAGGCTTTCTTAATTTCTAAGATCATCTTAATTTTCTTAAAAATAGATTAAAACTTTGTCTCTTATTTCAAAAAGTTTTTAAAGAAAAGAGAAAATTCCTATACAAAAGAGAAGATTTCTAAAATTATCCTTAAAAGAAGTGTAAAAGAAAGAAAATCTAAAAAAACTCTACGTTAGTAAACCCTCCCCCACACTTATCTCATGCATTGTCCTCAATGCATCGTGATGTATGTATGCATGAAACAAATCGAGAGGGAAGGAAAAATCACCTCAAGGTGGTGGTTCCGGTGGCGGTCGGATTGGTCCACGAAAGGCGGCCCAATCATTCTTGGGTGGAGTCTGGAGGAACCCACCAGAGATCTCAAGAATACAACCCACAAGAATGTTGTATATATGAATGATTTTTATTAACAGTTTTACCCCATCTAATTTCCAAATTTTCAAAATAATTTCGGAGTCAAAATTTTCAAAGCCCTTGTCCCAGAATGGAATGATTGAGTTGGACTCAGGAAGTACAGGAACTAATATCGACTCAGAAAAATGATTCAAGTCAAGTAAAGGTTCGGGAGTCGAGATCGGTTCAGGAAGTGGGTCCAAATGAAGAAAATGAAGCTCAAGTCCATATTCATTTCCCCATGATGGAATGTGACTATCAAAGATTGGTGATTCAAGTTCAGGAATGACAGGTATGGGAATCAAAACTGACTCTAAAATGTTGCTTAAATTGGGTAACAAAACAGGAGTCAATAGTGATTCAGGAATTTAAACTGGATCACAAACTTGAGAATCAAAGTCACATTCCTCATTAAGTTCAATTCCACAAAAATGAGAACTTACCAATTTATCAATGAGACTTTCAAAAGTATGAAATTGGTCAAGTTCAATATGATCATCATAAGATATTGGTGATTCAATTTCACAATGGATTGGCACTGGATCCAATACTGACTCGGGAAAAGGAGTGAAATCAGGTGAAGACACCGGAGTCATAATTGAATCAGGAAGTAGAATTGAATCATCAAGTGGAAGTTTAGGATCATATTCATGCTCAAGTTCAATTTCAGGAAAAGGATAACTTGCCAAAATGTCAGTGGGATCTGAAGTTTGGACAAGTTCAGGTGGGTGTGCTGAAATTGAATCTTGATTTCCAAAACAACATGACTCTTTGGCTCGGACAGAATGGTTAGTGACAGTAGAAATAGGATGAGAATGAAGAGTTTGGATCATCAAATCTATGTCACGGTTACGATCATTTTGAGCCTGAGTCATGAATTCAAGCATCTTTTTATAAGTCATTGATTCATTGTTTTGTTGTGAAGATGAAGTGTTGTTTTGGAATGGTGGTAAAATTGTGAGTCCATTAGATTTTGTGATTGTTGTTTGGACTCACACAAAAGTTCCTTACTCATTTCCAAGGCAGATGGTTGTTCATCATGAGGAGGTGGATTTGAGTAACACTCTTGATAATACTGTGAAATTGGAGAGGCCAATGTTTTCTGAAGTTGTTGCTCGGCCCTTTGTAGATTGGCTTCTAAACTCTTTTGTAACTCAGATTTTTCTTCAATTGGAGGTCCAGAAAAAGGAGTATAGGAAGCAAATTTGGGGAATGAATATTGTGTAAATTGTGGACGAGGTGGACATGGTGGATATGGTGGACAAGGAGGTTGAAAATTTAACTCGGGGGACTTGAATCCCCATTGACTCTGTAATGAGTTGAAATTATTTTAGAAATTAGAGTTATAAGAATGTGGGTATGGGTTTGTGTTGATTCGGATAAGGCCAAGCCGGTGTACGTGGTTGGTGCATATTGTAAAACGCCGGGTTTGAATTATCCGAATCAAATGGGGTTGGTGTGAAATATGGATTCATGTTCGGATTGAAAGAATTATTTTTGTTGAATGCCATTTCACAAAAAAAAAATTACAAACAAAAAGAAAAATCAAACAACAAACAAAAAGAAAAATCAAAACCAAGCCAAAAGTAGGGTTGACCTAGACCTAGATGAAATGTCCTTAGGGGCCATCGTCTATTCAAATTTTATTAGGGCTTGGGTTGTGTGAGTGGGGAGATGATTTTTGGGCTAAGGAAGGATGATGAAATCCCACCTTATCTTGTTTGGGTTTTGCTCTTATGTTCAATTTCGTGCAAGTGTGCAATATAGACAAGAATATAACACAAAGCGATAAATCACCCACATGTTTGTCCTATGCTATATGCAATGCTATATGTACATCTCCATCCAAATCACAACAATCAGAACAAAATACAGAATATTGGAATTGAATTGACAAGTACCTAAATGCAAATGTCTAAACCGTTTTAAAAGCGTCCAAATTTCGTATTTTAGTTCTTTATTTTATTATGGTGTGTAGGCAATCAAAACAAGAAAGATAGCAGTACAAATCCACTAGCTATTACAATTCACACATCCCAGAACAACACGATATACAATTTTCACAAAACTGCCGCGTTTGCGCGGCAAATGTCGCGGTTGCGCGGCTTTGTTTCAGAATCTGGGGCCTTGCTTTCTAGAGCAGGGAGATGCAAAGCTAGGGTTTATTCTGTAATGTTAAGCACCTGTAAATATTGCCCTGCACACCAAAACAGAGAAGACAATGTTAATAAAAACGTGAAATCAAAACCATTCCCTTCCCCGGCAACGGCGCCATTTTTTTTTGATCAGGGTAAAACTAGCACTCAAAAATGTGTATTATGTGAAATTGATGAAAAGCTCGAATGTGCTTAATGTACCCTCGATACTACCGTTATAGCATTGGCTTAACGGGTCGAATCCACAGGGAAGGGAGGCGATAGAAGCATTAACAGTTTCTATTCCCGTTATTTGTTAACAATTCTTCTTTGTTAAAAGAATGAAAAGAGAATAAAAAGAAGATAAAATGAAATCTAGAATGTGGTAGGTGAGGAGAGCGATGAAAATGACGAAGTGAAAACAAAATAGAAGAGAGTTGAAAACAAATGAAGAAAGAAGATGGAACTATGATGAACTAAGAAGACGATGGAAACAACGATGAAAATGAATAAAAGAATTTTGGAAAAAGCTTCTAAAACAAACTAAAAGAAAACTCATGGCTACTAACTACTAAATACTCCACTAACCATACTAACCTCTTCGAGATAGTTGCCTCACATTTTGATCCTCGTCCATCACAATCCTTGTCTTCAAAGAAGCGATACAAAGCATGGCTCATGGATGGTTCATAACAATCAAAACATTGCAACAAGAACAAGCAATTACAAGCATCACTCATTACACTACAAGCATGAAATAAAAGAGCATGAAATAAAAGAGAGTTAGCTTGTTTAACAAGTTAGCAAGTTAGCAAGTTAGATGTTAGAACCCATCATCTTTGGCCATCAATGGTTCTTGCAAGAACAAGGCCTTGTAGAGGCAACCCGATTCATGTGGATTATCAAGTAAGTGGTTAGATGGTTAGTGGTTAGTAGTTAGATTGCCATGAGAAGAAAAACTAGCTAGAAATCATGTAGAAGGTGAAGGAGATTACAATGGAAGAGAAAGGAGGCATCTTTACATAGAGTGTCACTCTCTATTACATCAATCCCTCACTAATCTCTCTCTCTAGAAATCACTCAGCCCTACTACAATGATCTAAAAAGAAATAAAAATACAAGAAATGAAGAAAACTCTCACCTACACTACACTTAAATCTGGATCTACTCCTAAAAACAAAATCTGCTTGCGTTTGGGCTCTCTGCAGGGCTATTTATAGGCACAAGAAGGATATGGAAGACGAGACGGGGCCACGCGTCCAAAATCGACGCGTGGCTCCACAAAAATGCCGCGGAATCTCAAGGATTGCCGAGATTCCGCGGCAATTCTAGGGAGCTACGTCTCTGGATTTCGTCAGGTTGTTCCTCTGGCTGCGAGAATGTTCAGGGTATATCCCGTTTCTGGTACTGTCACCCGAATATTCGTCTGACAGCGCAGGAGTCTAGGTTCAATGTATGTTCTAGAAAATCCTTTCTTGGCCTCCAAGTAATTGCGGGATTGATTACCCTTAATTGAGATGAATTAGGCTCTTATTCCATCTTTGCCCTTGGACTTTGGATCTACCTGCAATTAAGACCAAAACACGATTAAGACGACTATTTATTCATTAAAACTATAAGAGAATGCGACATAATTATGCAGAATTGTAGACTAATCAGGCGGTCGACCGGGCTGGTGCCTACGGTCAAATCCGAGCGTTGGACGGTCGACCGGTAGTCTGTTTTGGCAGAAATTGCTGCCAACGGCTATATTTTTCTGGGGGCTATAAATACCCCATTAATGGCCAGTTTTCTCCAAGATTTGCTGTGCGAATTTTTCCTGACTCTCTAGTGTTTTCACAACAATCAAAAGAAGTTTTTGGGCTTTAAATTGAACAATCTATTTGGTGTTTTTGCTAGGGTTTGGAAAATCAAGAAAGGGTTTTTGGGAAAATATTTTGATTTAATTTCTTCATCTTGGTTTCTAGCTTTTTCCCAAAGATTTTTCTTTGAATTTTTGACTTCCATTCCTTTGGTTTTCTCCACACTTGAGCTACATCTACTATCTCATTCTATAGGATCTTTGTGTGGGAAAGAAATTGTTTGTGGTTGTTGTTTAGACCACCAAGTTGAAAACCCTATCTTTGCTTGGCTTTGTGCCTTTCACTCATTGTGTTGAGGAGGTTGTGCATTTGGGTTGTATCCCTCAAGTTGTGAGGTGATCCTTGTGTTAATCCCTCAAGTTGTGAGGTGACAGTTTGTTTGTTTGGAGTTGTGCCTCAAGGAGGAGGTTGTGTTTGTAAGAAGAGGAGTTGGGTACTCCTTGTAATTGTTATTGCCCCAAATCCTCGGTGGAGGTTCCCTTTGTGGGAGTCTTTTGTGGACAAGCTAGTGGACTTAAAATCCTTCTGGGTGAAGGCGGGGATGTATAGCTGGGTGCTCGAACCTTGAAACATATCTTGTTGTTTGTGCTTGATCCCTTGGCTCTTACTCTCTCTCTCTTTACTTTGTGCCTTGCATCTATTCATATTGTTCATTTATAATTATTTGCTTGGCTTTTTTGAGTGTGCATCTCTGTTAATTGCAATTAGTTTTTAAATTTCGCATCAAGTTCATTAGATTAGCATAATCACCTATTCACTCCCCCTCTAGATGATTTACAATTGGTATCAGAGCCTCCGCTCCTGATATTTAGGTTTAACCACCTAGGAGTGAGATCTTGGTTTGCTAATCTTCATTTGCATTTTTCATTTGCATACATTTAGTTTGCACTCATGGATAGCCCTCTAATGTTTGATTTTTCTAGACATGATTTTTGGAAGGCCAAGATGAGTAGTCATTTAAAAAGCCTAGGACATCTAGTTTATCAAGCCACTACTCAAGAATCCTACCCTAATGCTAGCAAGTATAGAAAGGCCAATGCATTAGCACTTAGAACACTTAGAGCATCTCTTAATGAAGATCTTTTACATGTATTTGATCATTATGATTCGGCTTTTGCAGTTTGGAGCATTTTGACTTCTCCCGAGCTACCAAGGATTATCAACAAGTTGAGGAGATCTAGGAGAGACAAGTCCGACGAGCATTGCCTCATGGTCCAAGGAAAAGACTCCCATGAGGTACAATCGGATTCTCAACTAGATAATAGCTCTAGTTCCTATTGCCATGGTTGTTTTGAAGTTCAAACATTGAATTTGGAACTTGCTCAAAAGCTTGAAATTTTTTTGGAAAAACATGATTTGTTGAAAAAGAATAATCTTGAATTAAAAGAAGAAATGAAGGATTTATGCTCAACTTTTGAATCGGTTTTGCAAGAGAAGGAAGAGATTACTAGTGAACATGACTCACTAAGATCTCAACTAGACCTTACCCTAAAAGAGATTGATGTTTTGAAAAGCAAAAGTGATTGTAATGATGTTGTGAAAAACAATGAGGTTTTACCTTCTAAATTAGACTTTGTTTTAAAAGATAACCTTATTTTGAAAAATGAAATTGATTTCATTACAAAAGAATTGGATTTAGTTTTAAAGAAAAATGAATCTTTGAAAATTGATATTGATTCTCATGTGTGCCATGCTAGTGTAGCTTCTTCTTCTAGCACACCTATTGCATGCTCCACTTTATCTTCAAGTATTGAAAAAGATATAAATGTTTTGAAGAAAAGTGTTGAATGTTTGGGCTCCACTTTGAGCCAATGTACTTTGAATCATACACGCTTGGAAACCTTGGTTCGCAAGAAACAAGTTCCATCTTTACATGTACACCCATCACGACATACACATGCTCATCACGATCACAAACTTCACACTATGTATGCCCATGTGTACACATGTACACATTGTGGTCAAAAAGGCCACCTTGCTAGATTTTGCTATGATCGTTTACATATTGAAAATTTAGCAAATAATCTTGTTTGGGTTAGGAGAGATGCTAACCCCTATGGACCCAAAAGAAAATGGGTACCAAAGACCACCCCTTTGATTTTTGATGTAGGTGTGGGCTCTCGCATCACGTGAAAGTATTGATGCCTTGAGGTGGATGCGTTCCAAGCTTAAAGAGAACCATTTTTGGATGCATCACTTTCAAAGGAGTGTTTAGTGGGAGGACCACCTTGTTTTGGAGAACTTGAGAGATGCCTTCATCAGTTTTGGTATCTATCTCTAACTCCCGTTTATATTTACATGTTTTCATGTTCATCTATTTATAGCATGTCATGTTTTATTGTTCATTATACTTATGTCATGTTGATTAGATTAATGATATACATGTTTAGTTAGTTGAGACACCTCTTGCTTATATGGATTTAAATCTATGTGTTCTCACCTTGTTTAAACTAATATGTATGCACTAGATCTAATGTACATGTATATACATAATGATCGTATGAATGTTTATGATAATTTGTTTTGATGACTCATGTTTTGTTTAGTATGTTGAATGCCATGTTTATTTGACTTTTGACATGCATGTATAGATTTTGAGATCACCCATGTTTAGATAGACCCATTTGTTGTGTTCTCACCATTCGTTTAGCTATTATGTATATCATGATTCTAATAGCATGTGGATTTTCTTCATGATCATTCTTATGTCCATCATGTTGATTTATGTGTCGTTTTATGCTTCATGATTTGAATATATGTTTAGATGTTAGTTTTCATGAAAACTAGGATTTATACTTGTACATAGAATGGGCCACAAGTAAATCTTTTTATGTTTGTGCTTGAATGCCTATTTGTACCCATTAAATGTGCTAGTATAGTCTAGTTTTGATGATTCATACATTCTAACTTGTATTCCTCATCTTGAATATGTTTCTATGATCATGTGTTTTTAACTTCATGTATATGTCTATCTTGTCCAAACTATTGATTATACATGTACATCCTTTGAGCCACATGCCTTCATGCATATACTTTTGTGGACTCATTATGTTTAGGATATGTATGTATACTTTAGTTTGTACATGACATACATATACCTTGAAGTTTAAATCGTCTTGATGATTTTCATGTTTTTAGGTAATCTCTATTGGTAATGAAAATCTAGTTTTTCATGTTTTCATATTTTCAAGGAATTTCATATGAGCTTAATTGAATATTTTCATGTTGATATGTGTCACATTATACTTGTACACTCACTTTATTAGTTTACTCATGATTTGTTTTCATGAGACTATGATATGAGCTTTATGGATTTTGAGTATTTAGTGATCATGTGAATTATATGTGTTTCATGAAAAATAATTTTGTTTTATTCCTTACTTGAAGGATTTCGTACTAATTAACAAGATTTTCCATTTAACTAGTTCGTATTCTTCTTGTGGTAGAGATTTTCAAACGTACTCTATTTTCAAACCTATTTTTGAAAACCCCTATCTTCTAAGGGTGGTTGGTTGGGAGATCATGCTCATGTATGCCTTATAATGAAAATCATTTTAAACTTGAACATGATTGGGAGGCTAGGTAATATGATGTATACACTTGATCATTATTGTTGTTTCAATTGGTATCATTGAAATTCTTTCAATTGGTATCAATATTGACACTTTTGTATACTCATATATTTTCATATATGTATGTTTGCACTTCAAAGAATATCAATTTCAATTGGTATCTAATTTTCATACATATATATATTTTTATTTGTGCTTATTATATTCATATATCTTAGAGCACAAATTTTGATCATGATAAAGCTTGTTTTTTTAATGACTATCTTGTTTCAATTGATTAGTTTTCAATTGCTTTTCAATTGGTATCTTACTTCAAGCTTATGCATGTGTTTTGTTAGTATTTCATAAAGGGGGAGAAAATTCGATTTTCATATTTACAATTGGTATTTGTATTTCCACTCCCTTGCTTTATGATAAAATATAAAAATTTTAAATTGATATCATATACTTAAAAAGAAAAATACTCTTTTTGATATCAAGATGTTTATTTGAAGTTTTAAAAAAAAATTGGTATATCAAAATTTTGTTTAAAGAAATAGTCAAAAGTTTTAATTTGTATTGCCTATATGCAAGGAGAGCTTAACATCTCTTCTACATGTAGATTCATGTTGAGTGTATCTTGTATTGAAGAGCTTGACAATCTCTTCTTTATGTGGTACACGTGTGTAGGGGAGCTTCACATCTCCTCTTATTCATTGCATAGTGTACGTTATGTGAATTAGGGCTTGTCATCCCTCCTTTATGTAATGTATCTATGTAGGAAAGCTTCACATCTTCCTCTTCATGAATGAATATAGTATATACCATTTATTGATTTATATTTACTTTCAATTGGTATCAAGATGCTACTTTGACATATTTTAAATTTGTACCTTAATTGATTGTCACCCCTTATTGACTTTGTTTTTGTTTTAGACAAAAAGGGAGAACATTGTCTTTATTAACCCTTTTGTTAATTCATGGTTTCGAACAAAAAGGGGGAGAAAAATTTATTGATTTGGTTTTGCTTTTACCCCTATATTGATGATTGTTTCTTTGTATTAAAAAGGGGGAGAAGATTTTGTTTTGTTTTGCTTGTTTACCCCTTTGTTGATGATTGACAAAAAGGGGGAGAAAAATCTTGAGTTTATATATGCATATCTATGTTTTGCATATATTAAGTTTAATTATTAAGTTTAATTTAGTTTAATTTTAATTGGTATCTAGAGCATGTTTTATTTTTAAGCATTTCATTGGTATCTAGAGCCATTTATTGTTTATGCATGATTATGCATGGTCATTCATTGCATATTTATGTTTATTTGTTTTATGCATGAGTTAAGGGGGAGCTTCTTTGAAGCTTAACTTTAATCCATGCATATATAACTCCTTGAGTTTTGTCATCATCAAAAAAAGGGAGATTGTTGGCCCAAAGGCTTTCCACTCTAGTTTTGATGATGATTAACTCATGTAGTTATGTGTACTAATAATCTTGTGACTTTAGTTTTAGATCATTAATCAAGTTATTAGTAGGTGATTAGCTTCAACAAGATGATTTGAAAGCTTTCACATGTTGATTCAAGAGCCCGAGCGTCAAAGATCATATATAGTAATTGCTCGGTGGATCAAGGAGTTTTGGATCGAGTCGGCTTGGAGATGGCGCTCTACAAGAAGACATCGGTACCATAGTTTAATTTTGTGTTTAGATCCAAATTGTAAAGATTAGAATAGTATGATATGCTCAAGTTCACAACACACACACGTTTCATGTTTTGAATATTGGTTTTCGGTTTTTCCGTTTTTTGGTTTAACCGATCTTGGTTTCATGAATAGATAGTTTCAAAACAAGTTTACATGGTTTAATGTATATTAGAATTGTTCTATATACATGCATGCATGCTTAACTTCCTAGACAAACTTAGTTTTGACTTACTTATTCATGTGGTTTATGTTTTGGTACTTTCAACAAAACATATTTTGGAATTAAAGTAAAAAACATGGATATATATATATATATATGTTTCATGTATATAGGATTATATCCATATACATCATGCCTAAATGTTGTTTAATATCATGTTTTTGTATTTGGATGAGTTTTTGACAAAATGTATTTTCTATTCAAAAATCCAAGTTTTAGAAAATACAGTTTTTGATTTTAGGTAAAACTGATAAGACACAAAAATGTTTTAAAATGTTTGTTATTTGTGATGAAATTTTTGTCACAAGTTTATATTTCAATATACAATGTCAAAACAAGTTTATTGGAGTGTTTAGTTAAGAGAAAAGAATTTTTATCTATATTTTTACCAGTTGCTTCAGACCCAGAACTTGCTGACAGGCCAGGTCGGTCGACCGCACGGTCGACCGTGCGGTCGACCGACGTGCACAGACTGTGCACGTCTGGCAGCCCAGTGGGCCGGTCGACCGGGCGGTCGACCGGAACTGAGAGCAGTGCTCTCTGTTCTTTTCGATCGACCGGGCGGTCGACCGGGCTGGTGCCTACGGTCAAATCCGAGCGTTGGACAGTCGACCGGACGGTCGTCCGGTAGTTCTGTTTTGGCAGAAATTGCTGCCACTGGCTATATTTTTCTGGGGTCTATAAATACCCCATTAAAGGCCAGTTTTCACCAAGATTTTTTGTGCGAATTTTTCCTGACTCTCTAGTGTTTTCACAACAATCAAAAGAAGTTTTTGGGCTTTAAATTGAACAATCTATTTGGTGTTTTTGCTAGGGTTTGGAAAATCAAGAAAGGGTTTTTGGGAAAAGATTTTGATTCAATTTCTTCATCTTGGTTTCTAGCTTTTTCCCAAAGATTTTTCTTTGAATTTTTGACTTCCATTCCTTTGGTTTTCTCCACACTTGAGCTACATCTACTATCTCATTCTATAGGATCTTTGTGTGGGAAAGAAATTGTTTGTGGTTGTTGTTTAGACCACCAAGTTGAAAACCCTATCTTTGCTTGGCTTTGTGCCTTTCCCTCATTGTGTTGAGGAGGTTGTGCATTTGGGTTGTATCCCTCAAGTTGTGAGGTGATCCTTGTGTTAATCCCTCAAGTTGTGAGGTGATAGTTTGTTGGCTTGGAGTTGCGCCTCAAGGAGGAGGTTGTGTTTGTAAAGAGAGGAGTTGGGTACTCCTTGTAATTGTTATTGCCCCAAATCCTCAGTGGAGGTTTCCTTTGTGGGAGTCCTTTGTGGACAAGCTAGTGGACTTAAAATCCTTCTGGGTGAAGGCGGGGATGTAGAGCTGGGTGCTCGAACCTCGAAACATATCTTGTTGTTTGCGCTTGATCCCTTGGCTCTTACTCTCTCTCTCTTTACTTTGTGCCTTGCATCTATTCATATTGTTCATTTATAATTATTTGCTTGGCTTGTTTGAGTGTGCATCTCTTGTTAATTGCAATTAGTTTTTAAATTTCGCATCAAGTTCATTAGATTAGCATAATCACCTATTCACCCCCCCTCTAGGTGATTTACATGATTCGAAATGGAATACTAATCACACCCCCATACCTAACTTGTGCTCGTTCTCGAGCAAAATAAGTAATGAAAAGAAAAAATCCTAACTACATGATTACACCACTTTCGTAGGTGTCACGATTGCATTGAGCATGTGTAACAAGCCGTTAAACCTCTAGGTTACCCTAGAGGAGAAGTGTTATTTCCTGAGGGTTTTCATTGGATTACAACCACAAAATCCGAAGAAAAAGAAACATGTTTGTGATCTTTCAAAAAGAAAAAGAAAGAAAGTTTATGATCCACTTTCATAAAATTTTAATTGATATTTTGGTTTTAGGTTACCCCAAACTTTTCCTTCTCATTATAAGTCTCCATTTGAAGTTTTGCTTCCAACTTAGGTTAAGTTTAAAAAATAGAGAGAGCACCAGATTTTGTATCAAGCCTAATATATATACATTTATATGTATGAGGAGTTGTTCTTATACTATGATACTTTTATTTATATTTTATTATTGTTATTATTTTATATATATATTTTATGTATATATGTATTTACATTTTTTAATTTTTCTTAGCTTCATTAGGCTTTCTAATTTGCCCATGTATGCCTTTTACCGATGACTCCAAGGCCAGATGGCCTTAGGGCACCAGATGAGGATACATCCCTAAGGTTCAAGGACTCGAGTAAAACAGGTCAAGAATGCTAAGGACTCAACCACCTTTAGGCGTAACTGGTTATGCTTCTTAAGGAACAATTAACCAGCTGAATTGATGATTAAGTGTTTATTAATTTCTATTAATTTCTAACACATATTTTTTTCTTTATATATATATATATATATATATATATATAAAAGGTACTAAGTCTTTGATTAATCCCTTAACATGCAAATGTATATAATTCTTAGTAAAAATTCAAAATCTAATTATCTTTCTATTCTTTTCTTTCTTAACCTAAATATCCAACAATTCTTCTAATTTTAACTTATATCAGTTTAGAGTTTCTCTAATTCTTAAGATCAAGTCAATTCTTTTAAAAATGGATCACAGAAAAATATTTTTTTATTATATAAGAAAATCAAAATCTAAGAAAAATCCTAAAAAGAATCAAAATCTAAGTTAGTTCTAAAAAAAATTTAAAATCCTAAAAAAATCAAAAATCCTAAAAAAATTTGAAAAATCTATTTTAGTATCCACCCCCCATACGTATCTCATTTATTGTCCCCAATATATGCAAATAAAACACATGCATGAAATAAGGTAATGAAAGGATATCACCCCCTCCTACGGCTCGGACTAGCTGTGGTGCTTGGACTGGCCGACTGAGATCTCTACAAACCCTCCTCAATATGGTCTAGACGAGTGGTCTGCTCCTCCATCTGTTTCCTCAACCTAATATGCCCCTTAAAAAAAAATTTCATGCCTTTCCATATGAAGACATGAAGGCTCTAGAATCAGTGGGTGGGTGCTACCAAAAAGCAGGCTCATCATTCTCCTCCAAGAGTTCCTCAGAAGAGGACTCTGCGTGGGTATCCTCAGGTTGGATACTAGGGGTCCAAACGATATGTAGACAACTATTATATGTACTCATTGCTTGTTCTGGTGCAACAAATAGTCGGTCATATGAATCAAAGACGTTGTCTGGTAAGAAATTCTTACACAAATAAGTCACTAATATAGGATGCGAATATTTGGCACCTCTTGTTTGTGTGGAGTTGGTGATGAGACAGTTAAATATGATCGTGTTTATACAATTTATGTGCTGCCTGGTCATTATATCATGGATACTCTGCAACACTGGCCTATTGAAAGAAGTGGTGTGGTCGAGGCCGAGGATATTGCGTTCGATCTAGCGTCCAATGCAATGTACGTTCCTGAAAGTGGTACTGGCTTTGAGCCTATGGTCTTGTTCAGTGCAGCGAGCAACCATGATGGTCATGTATTCAATCAAAGGAAGGGGGTCGCTGTGATGTGAGTTGCTGGGGACTTGCGTATAGTCCTCTAACATATCAGTGGTGACAATGATGTCCCCAGTCATCAGATGCACAGTAAACTGATGGGTCTCAAGATCAATGGTGGCTTGGTCAATACTGGAATAAAAAAACTTAACAAGCTCAGGGCAATAATAAGCTTCATACACAGAGTTATCATACACCAAAGTAAACCAATTCCACTCTCTAATCTTATCAAGAAATACATGGCCATATCCATTGACATCACTAAGGATCCTAGAAATATCCTTTTCAGCAAAAATAGTAGGTGCCATGAATTAAAATTCGAAGAAAAAGATTGGAATTCGCAAACCTCCCCCGAAATATGTGGGGGAAAATAAAAATTGAATTGCACAGAGCAATCCACATAGAGATATAAACAACTTGCTGTAGATCTGAGATCTACAAGAGAAATTGACCACTTGAAAATTTTGCGGCACGCAGAAGTCTTTAGGATGGTCGCGGATCTGCGGTTATGGCAGAGAAAATGTGGCAGAATCAGGGAGGCAAAGGCTGGGATTTTTTTGGTGGTGGCACGCTCGTCTCCCCTCTTCAGATCTAATCTCAGATTTAGGTTAGAAGCACGGGAGGGGGTTGGAGAGATTTTATAGAGGCCTGAGAAGGGGTGTTCTCTTTTTTGCCCCTAGGTAAAAATGTAAAATAATTACCTAGGATTTATTTCTGAATTTTATTGGTTATAATGGGTATATATAAGAGAGAAAACCTAGGTTTCATTTAGCACTTAAGTCCTATTTGTTTTTTATTTTGTTTTATTACTTTCTTATATTTTCTTTTTATTTTTATGTTATTATTTATAAAAGGTACTAGACAGGTCCCAAAGATTTACAATGAATCCCAGGGAAATTTGAAGGAGCGCTTGGTCACGTGTAGACTGGGTCACAAAGACCCAGTTTAAAAGTCTCGTGTGACTCTGACTCAGTAGTGTATAATGGTTTCAATCTTTGACCATTGACTTTAAAAATGCTACCATTCTTGGGATTAGAGATTTCAATAGCACCATGAGGAAAAACTGTGTGCACAAGATAGGGTTCTGACCATCTGGTCTTCAGTTTAAAAGGGAAGATATGGAGGCTAGAATTGTATAATAGAACCTTTTGTCTGGGGACAAAATTCTTTCGATTTATGGATCAGTCATTGAAGAGTTTTGTTTTGTATTTAGAAATCCGAGTATTACCGTAAGCTTCATTTCGTATTTCTTCATGCTCAGAAATCTATAATTTTCTCAAGTCATCGACTTACTACTTCAAGTCAAAATTCAGTTGTTTAATCGCCCACAAGGCACGGTGCTCAAGCTCCACATGAAAATGGCATGATTTTCCAAATATAACTCGATATGGAGACATTCCCAGGACAGTTTTGTAGGCGGTTCGATAAGCCCATAGAGCATCAACAAGTTTGATGGACCAGTCCTTACAATTTTGTCCTACAGTCTTCTCTAATATGAGTTTAATTTGTCTATTTGTTACCTCCACTTGTCCATTTGTCTGAGGATGGTAAGCCGTGGATAATTTATAAGAAATAGAGTATTTCTGCATTAGGGCTTCAAAAGCCCGATTGCAGAATGACTCCTGTTATCGCTTATTATTTCACGGGGGGCTCTGAAGCATGAAATGATGTTTTCTCTTAAAAACTTGATGATAACTTGGTTGTCATTTGTCCTAGTTGGAACAGTTTTAGCCTATTTAGAAACATAATCTATAGCTACTAAAATGAATTGGTTGCCGTAAGACATTGGAAAGGGTCCCATGAAGTCAATGCCCCACAAGTCAAAAATTTCTACTTCCAAGGATTGGTGTCAGGGGCACCATGTCTTTGCGTGTGACTCAACCTGCCATCTAGCTTTTCACACAGAGTTTGCAAAAAGTGTAAGCGTCCTTGAAGAGAGTGGGCCAGTAGAAACCACTCTGAAGGACTTTCTCCCCAATCTTTCATGGACCTAAGCATCCACCATAAGCCAACTCATGACAAAATGTCAAAACGCTTTGATGTTCATCCTCAGGAAGATACCTTCTAATGATCTAGTGAGGAAAATATTTAAATAGATACAGTTCATCTCAAAAGAAGAACCGTATCTATGTTAAAAAGTGGTGCTTGTCCTGATATGACCAATTCGAAGGTGTTCACCCGGTTGCTAGGTAGTTTGCAACATCGGCATACCAGGGCTCTTTACACATCATGAAGATGTGCTCATCAGGAAAATTTTCATTGATTGGTATCATCTCTGTTGGTGCATTAGGAATCCTTGAAAGGTGATCAGCCACCACATTCTCAACGTTCTTTTTATCCTTTATTTCTAGGTCAAATTCTTGCAAAAGAAGTATCCAACGAATAAGCCTAGCCTTTACATCCTTCTTTTGCATCAAATACCTGAGGGCGGAGTGGTCAGCGAAAATTGTTGTCTTAGACCCTAGTAGGTACTGGCGAAATTTCTCCAACGCAAACACAACTGCTAAAAATTCTTTTCAGTTGTTGTGTAATTGAGTTGGATCTCGTTGAGCATCCTACTAGCATAATAAATCACATATTTCCTGTTAACAATATGCTATCATAGAACAGCGCTTATGGCATAATCAGAGGCATCACACATGATTTCGAAGGGCCTAATTGATTAGTCTCTAATTTTGCATAATTTTCATCACATTCTCATATTTATTTGATGTAAAATTCTGCTAATAAAGCTTTCCTTACTTGATCCTAGGTTCATGATGTGCATATGAAGAAGAAGACCCTAAATCACCAATTATGGGGTGACTAAAGGCCTACCAAATAGCCATTAACTTTAGGGAAGAGATTTTGTCAGCCTAACGTATCAAATCACAAATCTAGGAGATCAAGTGGATAGAAGACAGTCAGGACAGCACGCTGCCCAAACACTGGCGCGCGCGGCCCTGACATGGCCGCGTTTTGGCGCGCACGCGCCCAGGCTTTCGGACATGGGTCATCCCCTGATGCTATTTCCCCTGGTGCCTATAATACCCTCCAAAGGTCTTCAGTTGGGAGATATCCAGAGAAGAGAGTTGTATTTTGTTGTTTTGTTAGGAGTTGTAGTTGTTTTTGTTCTTCTAGTTTTAGTTTTAGCCATTAGAGTGAAAGAGAGAGTGTGTAAGAGTTGTATTTGAAGGGTGACAAGCTAATACAAGTAACTACTTCTTTTTCTTCTTTCAATTTACTTGTGCTTTCCATTAGTTTTTACTTTCTTATTGTAGTGTAACTTCCTTTCTCTCTACTTCTTTTCTTTGTTTGTTGTTTCTTATTTACCATGTAAATTGATAACTCAAATGAGTCAATAGTGTCAAACAAGCCTAGTGCAAATGAGAGCTATGACATCTTAAGATGAGGGTTCTAACTCTAACTTACCTACAAGTATTTACCTTCTTATATTTCATACTAAAAGTTTTTTTGATGATCTATGGGTTTTGTACTTTGCTTGTTGTTGTAAGTTAGAGACTTTCCTTTTTTACTTTACCGATACCATTAGTGCACTCGTGTCTTCCCGTATTCTTGCCTTCTATTGGATCTTGATAAGGGAATGTCCAAGTTTTTACCGTGTAAAGCTAAGTTATAGGAAGAACTTTCACTCGATTTTCACGTGAATAGTTCCAATGCATAAGGGTTAAGCTTGCCTATGATCCATCGTGAGGCTACATCTAAAAGAAGTTAGGGATTAGTGGGAGCAATTTGTAGAAAGTTAGCCATGCGCTTTTACCATTAAGAAAGACCCACTTTTACAAACCACCAAATCATTTTCAAACAATTCTTGAAACAACTTGTTTTCATTTTCCAGTTCTTTATTTGAAACTAAGAACTTTCTCTTTTCTTGAACAAAGAAGCCGCATCAAGCTTTCATCGCTCTCCCTCCTTGTGGATACGACCCGTAGAGCCACTTTGCTACTACGGAAGAATCACAAAAGTAGTAACATCAACCCACACTCTTTTTACTTATTATTGTGCTTACTTTTTATCGATCAAATTTTGGCGTTGACGGGGAAGGAACGGCTTTATTGTTTAATACTAAAGATTTTTCTTTGTTCTTGTGTGTAGGAGAAGTACCAAGGTGCTTACTATCAAGGGAAGCGAAAGGGTGGCCAAGGACATTGCGCGAGGATTCATTTTCCCTCGGAAAAATTCGTGTAAAAGCGAGTTTTTCTGATTGAAGTACTAACAAACTTGTTTGCAGGGTTGCCGAAAGCCGCTAAAAAAATTGCTTTCTAAATCTTTTAGTTCCATTGAATGCTTCACTTTATACATGTGTAATAAACTCAACAGAAATTCACTTGTTGCTTAATTGAAATTTGGATTAGACTTTTACATTTAGGGCACGTGTCTATTTCAATTCATTTCAATTTCTGTTGAAGAATGCTGGAGAAAAGGTAGGTGTGCATTCATATAGAATAGGACCAACATTTTTGGAGTGATTTATCGCTTTGAGTGTTACCTTGTTGTGAATAAACTGTACACTTACACAATTGACTTTAAGGGCATAACCCAAATAAACAAGATAAGGTGGCGATTTCATCACCCTTCCTTAACCCAAAAACCATCTCCAAGTACACTCACTTTCCCAAGCCTTAACTAAAATTCAATAGACGTTGGCCCTAGGGACATCTCGGACTCAAACTAAGAGATAAACTGAGGTTGGAAATTGCAAGAACTATACTTCTGCAAAATCGGTGTCTAAGGAAAGTGGATTGAGAGGTAAAGCCTCGAAAGCTCCGTGGTTTGGCGTAATTAGGCCCGTGGTCACGCCCAGATACCCCCCCCCCGAGCTTTGCCCTTTCCTGGCTGATTAGCTTGTAGTCGAGTTCCTACAACAACCTTCCTCGGAGAATCGAACAGTTAGGAGTCGTCTAGGTCCAGGTACCTTAGAATAAGGATTAGTGGTTGTTTTTCTTTCTTTTTTTTGTTTTTTATTTCTTTTCGATTGTTTGTTGTCTTCACGTTGTTTGTGGTGTGCTGCATGCAAGAGTGGGTGAGAGATCCTACAACTTTCAGATTAACCAGAAACACTTCTCTACCCTTGTATCCAGAGCCGGTGATGGCATCACTTCAGGACAGATTTTACCCGATCAGAACTTCATTACCATCTTATATAAAACTGCCTGAGGTAAATGGAAATAATTTTGAATTAAAGCCTCAATTCATCAACACTCTCCCAAAGTTTCATGGTTTAGAATTGGAGGATGCATACTTCTTTGTTAGGGAATTTGAAGAAGTGTGCTAATGATGCGTATCCCCCAGTTAGGAGACGATGCTGTTAGGTTACGTTTCATCCCTTTCTCCCTAAAGGATCTAGCGAAAAAATGGTTGTACAGTTTGGCGGTAGATTCTGTCACGACATGGGATGATTTCGTCAAGACCTTCCTGAAGAAATTCTACTCAATTCACAAAACTGCCCTCATTAGGAAGAATATCATGTAGTTCAGGCAAGAACTGAGCGAACCATTTTGGAGATACTTTGAGCGATTCAAAGATCTCCTAGCTCAGTGCCCTCATCATGGTGTGGAGAAATGGCGTCAGTGCCAGATTCTCTACGATGGCTTAGATTATCAAACGAAAACCCTTTTAGAGACCATATGTCAGGGAGGATTTTTGCAGAAGGATGAGAACCAGGGTTGAGATTTATTTGAGGATTTAGCCGAGAAAACACTGCAATGGGGGCCAGCCTCAGAAAAACCAAGGAATTCACAATCTATAGCTTCAAGAGGAGGGCTCCTATCTCTAGAATCATCCATAGCTGTCGAAGCTAAGATTGCAACCCTAATGAGGAGAATGGAGGCTCTAGAGACAAAAGAGCCAACCAATGTCAACCAAATCAACCCACCACCAATTCACAATCCGGGTTGTTCATACTGTCAAGCACCAAATCATGTCTTTGAAGAGTGCCCTATTTTCCATGCTCAACAAGTACCACCGGAACACCTGAACGCGGCTTGCTCACGGCCGTCTCACAATCCCTACTCACAAACATACAATCTAGGTTGGAGGAATCACCCTAATTCTCCTAGACCCAGAATAATCTTCCCAGGCTGAATTTTTCCAACAACTTTCACCATCCCAGTCCTCCACCAAATTTCCCCAGTCCAGCTCCATCTTCCTCCTCTCAAGGTTCAACTATAGAAAAGAAATTCAGCAAATTAGAGGAGAGTATAGAAGCTTTCATGAAGTCCCAACCCGCTTTTATGCAAAATCAAGGACAAACGCTGAACAACCATTCACAGGCTATATCGAGATTGAAAATGCAGATGAGCCAATTAGCTAGCTCCTTAAGTGAAAGACCAAAGGGTACTTTGCCTAGTCAGCCGCTACTTAACCCAGAAACCTCCAATCAAGCATATGAAATTCAGGATCCATCGATCAACCGGTGCAATGTTGTTCACACACTTCAATTTGAAAAGAAGGTAGACAATCAGGTCTACTAACAGAAAAGTCCAGTCCATCATGATCCTACTCCAACCTCCACCTCTGTTAGTTCCTCCCAAACTGCTCCTCAAACATCTGACGAGGACAAAGCCATTGAACAAGTTCATAAGCCTGTAGCACCCTTTCCTAATAGGCTTCGGAACAACAATAAGAATATGCACATGGAGAAAATGCTAGAGATATTCAACCAGGTCAAATTGAATGTGTCTCTTCTTAACGCTATCCAACAAGTCCCAGCTTATGTCAAATTTCTTATGGATATGTGCACTAAGAAGAGAAAGACCAATGTGCCAAAGAAAGTGTTCTTGGCAACCAATATAAGCGAAATTTTGTCTAGTCCCATTTCGGTGAAATACAAGGATCCCGGATGTCCCACCATTTCCTGGACCATAGGACAGACCAAAATCAGTAGAGCACTTCTTGACCTGGGAGCAAGTGTCAACTTGCTACCTCTCTTAGTATACCAGCAACTTGGGTTGGGCGAGCTAAGCCCAACTCAAGTCACCATTCAGCTAGCTGACCGATTTGTGAAGATTCTAAAGGAGAAAATCACAGACGTCCTTATCCGGGTCGGGGATTTCATTTACCCCGTTGACTTCATTATGCTTGAGACCCAACCTGTGTCCAATCTTAGGTCTCAAACTCCCGTCATCTTAGGGCGCCCATTCCTTGCTACAGCCAATGCCATAATCAACTGTAGGAATGAGTCCATGCGATTGACCTTTGGAGGCATGACGAAGGAAGTCAATGTCTTCAATCTTGGAAGACAACCTAGGGATGACAATGATCAAACATTTGAGGTCAATTCTATTGAAAATCTGACCAGTGAGCATGAGGAAAATATGGAAATAGAACGGAGGCAGAGTTTGATCTAGAGGCTTAGGATTTTAATCTAGACCAGATCGTAGATTCAGCAGTGGATTGGGCATCAAGTCAAAGTGTACCTTATCATAGGATTGAAAGCCCGGAGATTGCATCCAATGAAGAAACACCTTCCTTAGAGCTAAAAGCCTTACCTGGGCACCTCAAGTATACCTACCTGGGCGGAAAGGACACCTTACCAGTCATCATAGCATCCCCTTGAGTAAGCAACAAGAGGACAGCTTAATGTCTATTCTAAAAAGACATAGGGAAGCCATTGGATGGATGATGAAGGACATCAAAGGGATAAGTCCATCCATAGTGCAACATAGAATCCATTTAGTTGATGAAGCAGCCTCCAGGAGGGACCCATAACGCAGGCTAAACCCTCTCATGCAAGAGGCAGTTAAAGCAGAAATTTTAAAACTATTAGATAATGGGATCATTTATCCCATTTCAGATAGTCAATGGGTTAGCCCTGTTCATGCTGTCCCGAAGAAAGCTGGCTTTACGGTGGTTGAAAATGAGCAAAAAGAGTTGGTACAAACAAGACTGCCTACCAAGGTTCGTGTCTGTATCGACTATGGGAAGTTGAATGCAGCCACTCGTAAAGACCACTTCCCACTATCCTTCATCAATCAAATGCTAGAACAATTGGCTGGACATGAGTACTATTGCTTCCCTAGATAGGTACTCGGGATGTAATCAAATCCCCATTGCTGCAGAAGACCAGGAAAAGACCACGTTCACCTGCCCGTTCAAAACCTTTGCTTATCGGCGCATGCCTTTTGGATTGTGTAATGCTCCCACAACATTCCAACGGTGCATGCTTAGTTTATTCTCTGACATGGTAGAACGTTTTCTTGAGATTTTCATAGATGACTTCTCCATCTACGGAGATTCATTTGATCAGTGTCTTCATCACCTAGAGTTAGTGCTGCAAAGATGCAAGGAGAAGAACCAACTCTAAATTGGGAGAAATGTCATTTCATGGTGAGACAGGGGATTGTCTAGGCCATGAGATTTCTCGGAGAGGCATTGAAGTGGACAAGGCCAAAGTAGAGGTGATTGCTAAACTTTCACCACCCAAAAGCGTTAAGGATATTAGATCCTTTCTAGGGCATGCTGGGTTCTACCGACGGTTCATTAAGGATTTTAGCAAAATCGCTAGGCCCTTAACAAACCTGCTCGCTAAGGACGTGCCCATTGATTTTAACGACGAATTTTTCAAGTCATGGGGGAAGCTTAAGCAAGAACTTTTTTCAGTGCCTATCATTTCTGCTCCTAATTGGGCCCAGCCATTTGAAATCATGTGTGATGCATCTGATTTTACTATTGGTGTTATTCTAGGATAACGCATCGATAATAGGCAACACGTGATTTATTACTCGAGTAGGACCTTGAATGACGCGCAACAGAACTATACAACGACTAAGAAGAAATTCTTGGCCGTTGTCTTTGCGTTAGAGAAGTTCCGGCCCTACTTGTTAGGATCAAAGACGGTGATTTTTACGGATCACTCTGCTCTAAAATACCTCATGACCAAGAAGGAAGTAAAAGCCCGATTGATTCGGTAGATCCTTTTGCTTCAAGAATTTGACTTGAAAATCTGGGATAAATGAGGTATAGAAAATGTGGTCGCTGATCATCTCTCATGAATTCCGAATGCACCAGTCATACTAGCTCTGATCAATGAGGATTTCCCAGACGAGCATATCCTGGCCATTCTTAAGGAACCCTGGTATGCGGACATTGTTAATTACCTGGCCACTGGACAATTACCCACTAATTGGACAAAGCAAGACCAATACCGCTTCTTTGCCCAAGTACGGTACTTCTTCTGGGAAGAACCGTATCTTTTTAAGTACTGTCCTGACCAAATTATTAGACAATGCATACCAGAGGAGGAACAGAGGAGTGTGCTCAGCTTTTACCATGACCTTGCATGTGGAGGACACTTTGGTCCCCGCAAGACTGCAGAGAAGGTTCTACAAAGTGGGTTTTACTGGCCCACTTTGTTCAAAGGCTCATGCCATTTTTGCAAGTCACGCACAAATTGTCAGAAAATTGAAAAAATTTCAAGAAGAGATATGATGCCCCTGAACCCGATCCTGGAAGTTGAAATTTTTGATGTTTGGGGTATCGACTTCATGGGGCCATTCCCTAATTCCTTCGGCAACCAGTTCATTTTGGTTGCTATAGATTATGTCTCTAAATTGGTTGAAGCTATGCCAACTAAGACCAATGAAAACAAAGTGGTTGTCAAATTTCTCAAAGAGAACATCTTCTCCCTATTTGGCACCCCTAGAGCGATAATTAGTAATAATGGATCGCATTTCTGCAACAGAGTTTTTGAAGATCTGATGCGAAAATATTTCATCAATCACAAGTTGTCTACTTCGTATCATCCCCAGACAAATGGGTAGGTCGAAGTCACCAATCGACAAATCAAGCTCATTCTGAAAAAGACTATCGGATAAAACTGAAAAGATTGGTCGGTCAAACTCAATGATGCATTGTACACTTTACCGCACCGCTTTTAAGATAGTTCTAGGGATGTCTCGCATAGAATCGTATTTGGCAAAGCCTGTCATCTGTCAGTCGAATTAGAACACCGTGCCCTATGGGCCATTAAGCAGTTCAATTTTGATCTGACCAAGGCCAGTGAGTTAAGGAGACTGCAGATTTAAGAATTAGAGGAGATACGGAATGAATCCTATGAGAATGCTCGGATCACCAAAAGTAGGACTAAATTTTTTATGACCAGCTCATAACTCGGAAAACTTTGCCCCAGGAGCCAAGGTTCTGCTATATAACTCTAGGCTTCATATTTTTGCGGGAAAGCTGAAGATTCGTTGGTCTGGACCGTTCATAGTGTGCACCGTTTTTCCACACGATGCTGTGATTATTGTAGATCCTAAGAACAACGCAGAATTCAAAGTAAATGGGTAAAGATTGAAGCCCTTCTTGACCACTGAGCCTATGACTCCGGATGATAATGTGCTGACTCTTTTTGCCCCGTCCTACACCTAGCCACAAAAACTAAAAAAAAAAGAAAAAGGAAAATTTTTTTTATATGCTTACCCCTTCTACATTTTTTTTGACATTTCTTTCGCCTATTCGCACTTGGCCGGCCCGAGTCCACAAAGACGGTGACATCATTTCTTCACCCTATTTATTGCATTCGCATTTACCTAAACATTCATTGAGGACAATGTATTAGATAGGTGTAGGGGGTGCTAACACTTTTTCTTTTTCCTTTTATTCTTTCTTTTTCTTTTTTCAAAAAAAACTCCAGATTGAAAAGAAATTTAATACTCTTTATAAAAATATCAAAAGATTGTAGGAATTACGGGAACCTTATTAATGAATCTTTATTTTTGCCTAAATAAACAAAAAAGATTGATTTGACTAAAAAGTTAGAGGGATAAGGAAAATAACTCATACCTTTTATTTAGTCTTAGTAGAATATGAATAAACTACACACACATGCTTGAGATTTAGAGACACAACTCTGAAAAAAATGCTAGATAATTGTGCCTCAAGAAGCATGATTACTCATGCCAAAAAAGAAAAAGAAAAATATATCTATATAAATAAATAAATCTTAATTTCGTGGCCTACTCTACTTGCATATTTGACCTGAAGGGTGTTTTCCACCTGGTGCCCTAAAACCATCTGGTTTGGGAGTCATCAGTTTGATATGTGTTACATAAGTGAGGTAGAAAGCCTAATGAAACCAAGAATAATAAATATATATTAATAAAATTAAATGATATTCAAAGTTGTGTTAAAAAATTCTAGGCACATCACACTTACACATTATGCATATTTATCTAAAGCAAAATAACAGAATGAGTTAAAAGTATAAGATCCTTTCTAAATTTAAAGGAACACCATAATTTCTTCTTTTATGAAGGCTAAAGTATAGGAGGACTTATGAGGGTTAAAACTAATTCTTACATTGTTCGGTCATTTTTACTTAGATGATTGAAAGTTCTTTTTCATGACAGAATTTTTACTAACAACTAACTACTTTTCTTTACTTATTGGATTTTATAGGTGCAATCCGTTGAAAATCCTTAGGAGACAACATTCCTCCTCTAGGAGGAACCTAGAGGTTTAAAGGCTTGTTGCACATGTTCAGTGCAATCGCGTCACCTGCGAAAATGGTGTAATAATTTCCTTATTTTTGTTTTGCTCGGGACGAGCAAAAAGAAAAATGTGGGTGTGTGATTAGTCTCTAATTTTGCATAATTTTCATCACATTCTCATATTTATTTGATGTAAAATTCTGCTAATAAAGCTTTTCTTGCTTGATTCTAGGTTCATGGTGTGCATATGAAGAAGAAGACCCCATATCACCAATTAAGCAATGATCAAAGGCCTACTAAATAGCCATTGACTTTAGGGAAGAGATTTTGTCAGCCCAGGGCTTCAAATCACGAATCCAGGAGATCAAGTGGACAGGAGACAGTCAGGACAGCACACTGCCCAAACACTGGCGCGCGCGGCCCTGACATGGCTGTGGGAACGCGGCCAGGCCGCGTTTTCGTGACCATACTTGCACGCGCGTGCTCGGGCTTTGGGACATGGGTCACCCCCTGATGCCATTTCCCCTGGTGCCTATAAATACCCCCCAAAAGTCTTCAGTTGGGAGATATCCAGAGAAGAGAGTTGTATTTTGTTGCTTTGTTAGGAGTTGTGGTTGTTGTGTTCTTCTTCTTCTTTTAGTTTTAGTTTTAGCCATTAGAGTGAAAGAGAGAGAGTGTGTAAGAATTGTATTTGAAGGGTGACAAGCTAATACAAGTAACTGCTTCTCTTTCTTCTTTCAATTTACTTGTGCTTTTTATTAGTTTTTTACTTTTTTGTTGTAGTGTAACTTCCTTTCTCTCTGCTTTGTTTCTTTTCTTACCATGTCTAACTAACTCCCCCATTGCATGGCTAACTAACTACTGACCCACTAATCTCTAACAACTTGATTGATAACCCAAATGAGTCAATAGTGCCAAATAAGCCTTATGCAAATGAGAGTTATGACATCTTAAGATGAGGGTTCTAACTGTAACTTACCTACAAGTATTTACCTTCTTATATTTCATACTTAAAAGGTTTTTTTTGATGATCTATGGGTTTTGTATTTTGCTTTTTGTTGTAAGTTAGATACTTTCCTTTTAACTTTGCCGATACCATTAGTGCACTCGTGTCTTCCCGTATTCTCGCCTTCTATTGGATCTTGAAAAGGGAATGTCTGAGTTTTTACCGTGTAAAGCTAAGTTATAGGAAGAACTTTCACTCGATTTTCACGTGAATAGTTCTAATGCATAAGGGTTAAGCTTGCTTATGATCCATCGTGAGGCTACATCTTCAAGAAGTTAGGGACTAGTGGAAGCAATTAGTAGAAAGTTAGCCATGCGCCTTTATCATTAAGAAAGACCCACTTTTACAAACCACCAAATAATTTTCAAACAATTCTTGAAACAACTTGTTTTAATTTTCCAATTCTTTATTTGAAACTAAGAACTTTCTCTTTTCTTGAACAAAGAAGCCGCATCAAGCTTTCATCGCTCTCCCTCCTTGTGGATACGACTCGTAGAGCCACTTTGCTACTACGAAAGAATCACAAAAGCAGTAACATTAACCCACACTCTTTTTACTTATTATTGTGCTTGCTTTTTGGCGATCATTAATCCAATCAAGTGCTGATATTATTGGTGCCGAGACAAATCCTTATTTTATCTCTTTCTAAGCTTGTAGACATTTCTTATCAAAATGAAAAGGCACATCTTTTCTTAAAAGATTAGTTAAAGGTCAAGCAATTTTGCTAAACTCTTTAATAAAACTTCTGTGGAAGCCAGCATGCCCTAAGAACGATCTGATGTCTTTTAGGCATTTAGGTTTAAGGAGCTTTGCTATCACCTTCACTTTAGATTTGTCAACCTCAATCCCTCTACCTAAAATTTCGTGCCCAAGGACAATTCCTTGTTTGACCACGAAATGACACTTCTCCCAATTAAGTATCAAGTTCTTCTCCATGCATCTTTGTAAAGCCAACTTCAGATGATGCAGACACTGGTCAAAGGAATCGCCGTATATCGAAAAATCATCCTTAAAAATCTCCAGAAATATTTCTACCATGTTTGAAAAAAGACTAAGCATGCAACTTTGGAACGTTACAGGAGCGTTGCATAAACCAATTACCATTCGTCGGTATGCAAATGTTCCAAATGGACTGTGAAAGTTGTCTTTTTTTAGTCCTCGGGAGCAATTGGGATTTGAGTGTATCCTGAATATCCATCTAGGAAACAATAATATTCGTGTCCTGCCAATCTCTCGAGCATGTGGTCTATGAAAGGAAGAGGGAAGTGGTCTTTACATGTGGCAGTGTTCAGTTTTGCGATAATCAATACAAACTCGTATCTTCATTAGAAGACGAGTCTGTACTAATTCTTGTCATTTTCTACCATAGTAAAGCCTGTCTTCTTGGGCATAGCATGGAATGAACTAACCATTGGCTATCAGATATGGGATAAATGATCCTATTGTCTAGCAACTTCACAATTTCAGTACGGACAGCCTCTCGCATAATTGGGTTTAGTCAACACTGTGGATCACATTTTGGTTTGGCCTCTTCTGTCAAGTGAATCCTATATTGTACAATGGATGGGCTGATCCCCTTTACATCGGCCATGGTCCAACCAATGGCCTCTCTGTTTTTTCTTAATACAGCAAGAAGGTCCTCTTCTTTTTGTTTTGTAAGATGAGAAGCTTTGATCACAGGAAAGCTTCCTTTTCACCCAAGTATTGATCTTAAGATGACCAGGAAGAACTTTCAGTTCTGAAGAAGGGGTATAATCAATCAATGGTTGTTCTTCTTGCAAGGGAATGATTGGGGTTGCGTTTGTTGCCCACTCAACTATGGATTAAATGATCTGGTCAAAATTGAAGTCATGTAATTCCAAATCGAATTCATGGTCATGTAAGTATACCTAGAGGAGGGGTGAATAGGTGTACGGCTAATCTAATAAACAAAATGCGAAAATTAAAAACTAATTTGCAACACACTTAGTGTAGCCAACGAGTGTAGCCGAATTCCCGGTGAAGGGCTGTGGACTAACTCCTCTTAATTTCTCTGAATAAGAGTTGAGGTGCTATATGAAGCTCTCGTGGTTAAACACAAGTGAGGCACACACAAACAAGCCAAGCATATAATATATGAATGAGCAATATGAAATGATGCAAGGCACAAAGTAAAAGAGAGAGAGTTAGAGAAAGTGGATCAATCGTAAACACACGGATATGTTTCGAGGTTCGAGCACGCAGCTCTACATCCCCGCCTTCACACAGAAGGATTTCCACTAACTTGTCCACACATGACTCCCATACAGGGAACCTCCACTGAGGATTTGGAGCAAATATAACCGGGAGTACACAACTCCTTTCTCAATTACAAACACAACCTCTACACTTAGAGGTTAGGCACAAAGCCACACAAGTCAACCTCATAAATAAGGGATAGGCACAAGCCACTAAAAACATAATCCACCTCTTCACTAAGAGGGATACCAACACAACCTCCACTATCAACCTCTCACTAGAGGGATACCCACAATCACCTTTCACTAGAGGATAACACAATGTAGGAGGGTTTACAACTCGGTGGTTTCCACAACCACAAACTAATTTTCCCACAAAGATAAAGATCCTATAGATAGGATAGCAAGATAGCTCAAGTGTGGAAAACGAACAGTTTGAAAATCAAAAACTCAAAGAAAAACTCTAGGAAAAAACTCTAGATAAAATTGAAAATGAAGATCAAACCAATTCCCAAAGAATTTTCTTTTCAATGATTTTTCAGCCCTTTTAAAAACAAGATAGAGATAAAATCTTTAAAGCTCTAAAACCCTTTTGAAACTAGTAATAAAACACTCGCAAATGTGAAAATTTTCTTTCTTAAAATTCTTACCAAAACAGCCAAGAGATGGGGTATATAAAAGCCCCAATCAGAATTTGCCCGTTGGCAGCAGGAAAGGTCTGTTTTGACCTTCTGGTCGACCGACCAGTCGATCGGCCGACGGTTAAAGAAAATAACCGTTGAACCTGTCGGTCGATCGCGGGGTCGACCATGCCAAATCCAGAGAGCAGTTGCTCTCTGGCCGGGGACCGCTCGGTCGACCGCCCCCACCCGAGAGTGGGGCACTTTTAGTAACTTGTCCCCGCCTTCACACAGAAGGATTTCCACTAACTTATCCACACAGGACTCCCACACAGGGAACATCCACTAAGGATTTGGGGCAAATACAACCGGGAGTACACAACTCCTCTCTCAATTACAAACACAACCTCTACACTTAAAGGCTAGGCAGAAAGCCACACAAATCAACCTTACAAATGAGGGATAGGCACAAAGCTACTAAAAACACAATCCACCTCTTCACTAAGAGGGATACCAACACAACCTCCACTATCAACCTCTCACTAGAGGGATACCCACAATCAGCTCTCACTAGAGGGATAACACAAAGTAGGAGGGTTTACAACTCGGTGGTTTCCATAACCACAAAATAATTTTCCCACAAAGATAAAGATCCTATAGATAGGATAGCAAGATAGCTTAAGTGTGGTAAACAAAGAGTTTGAAAATAAAAAACTCAAAGAAAAACTCTAGGGAAAAACTCTAGATAGAATTGAAAATGAAGATCAAACCAATTCCCAAAGAATTTTCTTATCAATGATTTTTCAACCCTTTTAAAAACAAGATAAAGATCAAATCTTTAAAGCTTTAAAACCTTTTTGAAACTTGTAATAAAACACTTGCAAATGTGAAAATTTTCTTTCTTAAAATTCTTACCAAAACAGCCAAGAGATGGGGTATATAAAGGCCCCAATCAGAATCTACCCATTGGTAGCAGGAAAGGTCTGTTTTGACCTTCCGGTCGACCGGCCAGTCGACCGGCCAACGATCAAAAATATGACCGTTGAGCCTGCCAGTCGATCGCGCGGTCGACCGTGCCAATCCAGAGAGCAGTTGCTCTCTGGCCGGTTGACCGCTCAGTCGACCGTGCCAAGCCTCACGGTCGACCGTCCGGTCGACCACCCCCACTCAGAGTGGGGCACTTTCAGTCAGTCGACCGCTCGGTCGACCGGTCTAAGTGGCTGGTCTGCGTGCACGTCCTTGTGCACTCGGTCGACCGGTCCAGTTGACCGACTCTGAGTCCGGTCGACCGGCCCGGTCAACCGCCAGAGCCTGGCAGGGCTGATTATAGGATTTAAAACTTGAGTTTTATTTTAACTAATATGTATGGCCTAGATCTAATGCATGTGCATGATGATCATATGTGTTTATAATTCTTGTTTTGATATCTCATATTTTTGATGTTTAGAGTTTATTATGTTAAATGCCATGATTCTTAGATCATTGACATGCATGTATAGCTTTTGAGATCACCCATGTTTATATGGACCCATATGTTGTGTTCTCACCATTTGTTTAGCTATTAAGTTTATCATGATTCTAATAGCATGTGGATTTACATAATGATCATGTTTATGATTTTCATGTTGATTTATATCCCGTTTTATGCTTAATGATTTGATTACTTGTTTAGATGTTAGTTTTCATTAAGACTAGAATTTATACTTGTATATGTAGTGGGACACAAATAAATCTTTATATATGTTTTTGCTTGGATGCTTATTTGTACCCATTAAATGTGCTAGTATAGCCTAGTTTTGATGATTCATGCATTCTAACTTGTATTCCTCATCTTGAATATGTTTCTATGATCATGTATTTTAACTTCATGTATATATCTATCTTGTCCAAACTATTGATTATACATGTACATCTTTTGAGCCACGTGCCTTCATGCATATATCTTTGTGGACTCGTTGTGTTTGGATATGTATGTATACTTTAGTTTGTATAGGACATACATATACCTTGAAGATTAAATAGTTTTTTATGATTTTCATGTTTTCATGTTTCAAGGAATATCGTGCTTAAGTGCATATCTTTCATGATTATGATCTTCACATTGTATTTGTACACTCACATTTATTGTTTACTCATGTGTTTGTTTTCATGAGTCATATTTATGCTTAATTAACTTGAGTGTTTTAATATCATGTGGATTTCTTATTTCATGAAAAATAATTTGTTTTTATTCCTTGCTTGAAGGATTTCGTACTAGTTTACAAATTTTTCATATAACTAGTTGCGATATTCTTCATATGGTAGAGTTTTTCAAGCAAAGCTTATTTTCAAATCTATTTTTTGAAAACCCCTACCATCCAAGGGTGGTTGGATGGGAGATCATGCTCATGTATGCCTTATAGTGAAAATCATTTTAAACTTGAACATGATTGGGAGGATAGCTATATGATGTATACACTTGATCATTATTGTTGTTTCAATTGGTATCATTGAAATTCTTTCAATTGGTATCAATATTGACATTTTTGTATACTCATATATTTTTTGTATATGTATGCTTGCACTTCAAAGAGTATCAATTTCAATTGGTATCTAATTTTCATAGATATATATATTTTTATTTGTGCTTATTATATTCATATATCTTAGAGCACAAATTTTGATCATGATAAAGCTTGTTTAATAATGACTATCTTGTTTCAATTGACTAGTTTTCAATTGGTATCCATATACAAGCTTTGCATGTTTTTATTTGGTAATTCATAAAGAGGGAGAAAAATTGTATTTCATCTTTCAATTGGTATTTGATTTCTACTGCCATACTTTATGATTGAAATTTTCAATTTGGTATCATATGTTCAAAATGAAAAATATTTACAATTGGTATCAAAATCCTTGTTTAGAAATTCAAAATTTGTTATGTTTAATTTTAATTGGTATCAAGATTGTTTTCTTATAATTAGTATCAATGTTTTTATGGTTCCTTTAAATTGGTATCAAGATGCTACTTTGACATATTTTCAATTGTTATCTTAATTGATAGTCACCCCTATTTGATTTTGTTTTGTTTTAGACAAAGGGGGAGAACATTGTCTTTATTAACCCTTTTGTTGATTCATGGTTTTGAACAAAAAAAGGGGGAGAAAAATTTATTGATTTGGTTTTTGCTTTTACCCCTTATTGATGAGAGTTTCTTTGTATTAGAAAGGGGGAGAAGATTTTGTTTTGTTTTGGTTTTTACCCCTTTATTGATGATTGACAAAAAGGGGAGAATTATTTGAGAAGTTTTATATATGCATGTTTATGTTTTGCATATATTAAGTTTAATTTAGTTTAATTTTAATTGGTATCTAGGGCATGTTTTGTTTTGAACATTTCATTGGGTATCTAGAGCCTTTTATTGTTTTTGCATTGTCATTCATTACATATTTATGTTTATTTGTTTTATGCATGAGTTAAGGGGGAGCTTCTTTGAAGCTTAACTTTGATCCATGCATATATAACTCCATGAGTTTTGTCATCATCAAAAAGGGGGAGATTGTTGGTCTAGAGGCCTTCCACTCTAGTTTTGATGATGATTAACTCATGTAGTTATGTGTACTAATAATCTTGTGATTTTAGTTTCAGATCATTAATCAAGTTATTAGTAGGTGATTAGCTTGAACAAGATGATTTGGAAGCTTTCACATGTTGATTCAAGAGTCTGAGCGTCAAAGATCATATATAGCACTTGCTCGGTGGATCAAGGAGTTTTGGATCGAGTCGGCTTGGAGATTGCGCTCTACAAGAAGACCTCGGTATCATAGTTTAGTTTTGTTTTTAGATCCAAATTGTAAAGATTAGAATAGTATGATATGCTCAAGTTCACAACACACACGTTTCATGTTTTGGTTCTCGGTTTTTGGTTTAACCGATCTTGGTTTGCATGAATAGATAGATTCAAAACAAGTTTACATGGTTTAATGTATATTAGATTTGTTCTATATACATGCATGCTTCAACATCCTAGACAAACTTAGTTTTGACTTACTTATTCATGTGTTTTATGTTTTGGTATTTTTAACAAAACATATTTTGGAATTTAAGTCAAAAACATGGATATATATATGTTTCATGTATATAGGATTATATCCACATACATCATGCCTAAATGTTGTTTAATATCATGTTTTTGTATTTGGATGAGTTTTGGACAAAATGTATTTTCTATTCAAAAATCCAAGTTTTAGAAAATACCAGTTTTGGATTTTGGTAAAAATGATAAGACACAAAAAAATGTTTCAAAATGTTTGTTATTTGTGATGAAATTTTTATCACAAGTTTATATTTCAAAATAAAATGATAAAACTATTTTTGTGTATTTTTAGAAGATTTATGAGAATTTTTAGGATTAAAAATTACAAGTTTTTCTAACCAGAACAGCTGCTGCCAGGCTAGGTCGGTCGACCGGACGGTCGACCGGACCATGTAGCCGGTCGACCGTAGAGGTCGACCGACGTGCACGGATACGTGCACGCTGGCTGCCCCTTTAGCCGGTCGACCGCACGGTCGATCGACTGAGAGCAGGATTGCTCTCTGTTTGTTTCGGTTGGCCGGACGGTCGACCGCCCAGAGAGCCGTTGCTCTCTGGTTCTGGGGACGGTCGACCGCATGGTCGACCGGTTGCTGCCAACGGTCAAAATGTGACCGTTGGACGGTCGACCGGTAGGTTATTTTTGGCAGTTTCTGCTGCCAACGACTATATTTTTCTGGGGGCTATAAATACCCCATTGATGACCTGTTTTCTATAAGATTTTTTGTGCGAATTTTTCCTGACTCTCTAGTGTTTTCACAGCAATCAAAATAAGTTTTTGGGCTTTATATTGATCAATCTATTTGGTGTTTTTATTAAGGTTTGGAAAATCAAGAAAGGGTTTTTGGGAAAAGATTTTGATTCAATATCTTCATCTTGGTTTCTAGCTTTTTCCCAAAGATTTTCTTTGAGTTTTTGATTTCCATTCCTTTGGTTTTCTCCACACTTGAGCTACATCTACTATCTTATTCTATAGGATCTTTGTGTGGGAAAGAAATTGTTTGTGGTTGTTGTTTAGACCACCAAGTTGAAAACCCTATCTTTGCTTGGCTTTGTGCCTTTCCCTCATTGTGTTGAGGAGGTTGTGCATTTGGGTTGTATCCCTCAAGTTGTGAGGTGATCCTTGTGTTGCTTGGTGCTAATCCCTCAAGTTGTGAGGTGATTGTTTGTTGGATTGGAGTTGTGCCTCAAGGAGGAGGTTGTGTTTGTAAGGAGAGGAGTTGGGTACTCCTTGTAATTGTTATTGCCCCAAATCCTCGGTGGAGGTTCCCTTTGTGGGAGTCCTTTGTGGGAGTCCTTTGTGGACAAGCTAGTAGACTTAAAATCCTTCTGGGTGAAGGCGGGGATGTAGAGCTGGGTGCTCGAACCTCGAAACATATCTTGTTGTTTGCGCTTGATCTCTTGGCTCTTACTCTCTCTCTCTATATTGTGCCTTGCATAAATTCATATTGTTCATTCATAATTATTTGCTTGGCCTGTTTGAGTTTGCATCACTTGTTAATTGCAATTAGTTTTTAAATTCCGCATTAAGTTCATTAGATTAGCAAAATCACCTATTCACCCCCTCTCTAGGTGATTTCAAAAAGAAGAAGAGATAAAGAGAGAACATTTCATAGATTGTCACCTTCTATGACAAGCACTCTTGCTTTCCAACCATATCGCACTCACTCTCCTATTAAAAGATCTACAAGAAAATGAAAAATACAAAGGAGGAAGAAGAAGAACAATTAACCTAAACTACCTTAAGAAGAAGAAATTACTCTAAACCTACACTAAAACTAAAGAAAAACTCCTCAAAACTTCTCCTCCCTCAGTTCTGGAAATCCCAAGGATTTTATAGGCGAAAGGGGGCACCAGGGTACAGGTATGGAGCTGCGCGTCAAATCTTGGTGCGCGACTCCACACAAGAGCCACTGAAACGCGATGGAGCCGCGCGTCAAATCTTGGCGCGCAGCTCCATACAAGATTCGCAGAGATGCATCCCAAGCCGCATTTCCATGGCTGTACTAGGGCGGCGCGCGCAGCGCCGCCTGCTGCACACTGCCCGCTTGTCCCCCTGTCAGCTGCATGTCCCAATTTCTGGAGTTGGGCCCCCGGTTTTGACGAAACCGCCCTCCAAGTTTAATGGCTATATTTGTTGGCTTTTAATCACCAATTAAATGATGATTTTGGGTCTTCTTCTTCATTCCATGTCATAGACCTAGAGACATGCAAGAGAGATGTTATTAATATAATTTAACATTAAATAAATGTGAAGATGTGGTACGAAATATGCAATTTTAGAGACTAATCAACTCCCACTGAATGGTTTTCTCGGCTAAAGCATCATATAAGTTCCATTCTGATCCTCATATGTTTTCAAAAATTCTCCTTGACACAGTCTCAAGGAGCGTCTTAGTCTGGTAATCTAATCAGTCATAGAGAATTTGATGCTGCTGTCACTTCTCTATTCTGTGGTGAGGACACTTGGCTAAAAAAAACCTTAAACCTTTCAAAATACTTCCAGAATGGCTCATTTCATTCCTCTCTATACTGCATAATGTTCATCCTGATGAGGGTAGTTTATGGATGGGGTAGAATTTCTTAAGAAAAACCTTAACAAAGTCATCCAATGATGAAATAGAACTAACAAGCAAGTAGTATAGCCACTTCTTGGCTATATCCTTAAGTGCAAAGGGAATAAACCTCAGTCTAACAACATCTTCCCCTAGTTGGGAAATTCTCATCATCAAGCATACTTCTTCAAACTCTCGAATGAAGAAATACACATCCTCAAATTCTAAGCCATTGAACCTGGGGAGTGTTTTTATGAATTGGGGCTTCAGCTCAAAGTTGTTTCCATTAGCCTCAGGTAATATAATGCAGGAGGGAAGTGAAGTACAAATTGGGTAAAACTTGTCTTAGAGTGCAACGTGATTTGCTATGATAAGATTTAGCTCAGGAAGTGGTGTGTGTGTGTATATGTGCGCACGCGCGCAAATGTAGTATTCCTAACAAGTCTTGGTGTAATAGGTCCCTATACCACTCTTGCATTCACAAGACAAACAATGTTCACCCAACAAACAATCAGGAAAAAAATGAAAAATAACAAACAATAATAAAGAAAAAATAATCACCAAGCTATCTAGGATTCCTGGAGCTAGACGACTCCTAACTGGACAATTCTCTGAGAAAGGTTGTTGCTTGAATCAGACCACAGCTAATAAATCAGGTAGGGGCAAAATGTTGGCCCAAAAAGTTACACTCTCCATTTATATACATTTTGATGATAACAAAACCTATAAAAGCTATTTGGTACTAATAAGTTGTTCTAAAATGAATTTCAGGTTTGTACAACTCTTGATGGTTTTAAGCATATTGCAAGGTTAATGGCGCTAAAAGCATATTGATAGGTTGATAGAGCAAGAGGATTCTTTCATAGAAGAGGAGGCTCTAGCTCGGCAACGCGGTTCAGAGACTTCTTTTTACATAGTTTTTATATTTTAGTTTGTTAAAGGATAGTATATAGTGTTGAAATTCCCCATACACACAAATGTTTTTTCAAAAGATTATTTTTTTCTCTCGTATAAAATATTTTAATAGACCTATTTCAGTATTTGTAAACTCAATTTATTGTAGTTTACTAAGTCTTGACAAAAAACATTTTTGAAAATAAACTTATCTTAAAAAACATTTCCCTTTAAAATTCTGTTTTGACCTGTTGTCGTCGACTGGACGGTCGACTAGCTCCATTACAGGTCAGAACGGTCGACCGAGCGGTCGATCGCAGTTCTGACCGTTGGGTGCGTGCATGAGTGCACGTTATCTGGTCGACCGGACGGTCGACTGGACCCCATGTCGGGCGACCGAGCGGTCGACCGACTGACTGCACCTAACTCTCTGTTTGGGACGGTCGACTAGGCGGTCGACCGGGGCCTGCCAACAGTCAAAAGATTTTGAAAATCGGTCGACCGGCTGGTCGACCGTGAGTGTATTATCAGCCAAACGAGTAGTTTTTTAAACATGTTTTAAAACGTGTTTTTATTCTCCAAACGAGGTTTAAGGCTAGTTTTGGGTCTTATCATCCCTGATTAGTCAAAATTATTGTTTACCCTTTAATCCTTACCTTTATCCTATAAATAGGGGTGGATGGGGTTGAGGAGAAACACAACAATATTTGCAAAAGAAATCAAAGCTTGAGTATTCTTGAAAGAAGTTTTTATTCTCAGTTTTTGTGCTCTAATCTTTGATTTTTCTCTGAAGTTTTTGAATCAAAACTCTCTTCTATTTTGTTTTATTTTTCACTTACAAACCTTGAGTTTCAATCCTATACATTATTCTCTAGAGTTTTGTAAAGAAAAATTTTTCAAAAGAGAGTTTGTGGTCTTTTGATCACCAAGTGACTATTGTATTTGTGGCTCCACTACCTCTGGACTAGAGGAGTGTGACTGAGGAGTTGGTTACTCCCTAGTGGTTGTAATCCTTTATGAAATTTTTAGTGGATCAGAAATCCTTCTGGGTGAAGGCGGGGACGTAGAGCTGGGTGCTCGAACCTCGAAACAAATCTCTGTGTTTACGATTGGTTTACTTGTGTTATTTACTTGCTTTCATTCATTCTTATATTGTCGATCTATACTCTTACAACAAAATTGCATTGCGCATCGCAAACTCTTATTTAGAGGAATCACAAGGAAGGAGTTCAGAGCCTTTCATGGGGTATTCGGCTTCTAATCTTGCTTTAAGTGATCATTGCATCATCTCATTTTTAAATTAGTGCATTGATTAGCTTTATCACCTATTCACTCCCTCTAGGTAACTTCAATTGGTATCAGAGCTAGGTCTCTAGTTTTGGCTTCACATCCTTAGAGAGATCCTATAAATTTCTAATCACTATTTTCATATATTCATTCATACACTAGTAAAGATGACCGATAACATTAACACCCCTCCCAAATTTGATGGACTCAACTTTCCCATATAGAAAGTTAGGATGAACATTTTTTTGTAATCTCTAGGTAGCCGAGTTGCTAAGTCTTTGACCAAGCCTTTTAGTGAACCCGTAGGTGAGGAGGACACTTGGTCCGATCTTACCTCCAAGGAAGTTGATGCTAATTTGAAGGCTCAAAATGCCTTATTTTTGGCATTGAATGAGGATGACGTAACACGGGTTATCCATTGCAAGTCCGCCTATGAGATTTGGCAGCACTTTTTTGTCACTCATGAGGGTACATCACAAGTCAAGAGAGCTAAAATAGATCTCATGCGTTCCCAATATGAAAGTTTTAAAATGCAAGAAAATGAATCTATTGATGATATGATTACTAAATTTACTAAAATCACAAATGCACTTGCTTCTCTAGGTGATGAAATCACAATGACCAAAAGGTGCATAAGGTGATTCGTGCTCTCCCTTCATCATGGGAAATCAAAGCTACCACCTTGAAGAAATTGAATGACAAATGGAGCTCATAAGTCTTATTGGAAATCTTAAGACTCATGAGATGGAGAAAAGGGTAGAGAAGAAGCAGCGCCTCAAAAGAAAAAGTCTATAGTTTTCAAGTCTACCTTCACCAACTACGATGATGAAGAAGATGAAGAAGATGATGAAGAGCTATCTCTTCTTATGAGAAATGTAAAAAGAATGTACCACAAGAATAAGCTCAAGCATAGAAGGTGATAGGAAGGGAAGGAGGAGAAAAAGATCATATGCTACAACTGTCGAAAACCTGGACACATCATGGTCGATTGTTTAGATTTCAAGAGAAAGATATCTACCTCCTTGAAGCAAAAGAAGCCGTTTGAAAAGAAGGTGTACAAAGCCACTTGGGATTCGGAAAGTGAATCCGAAGATGAAGTCGACACGGCCAATGTGTGTTTCATGGCAAACACACCTAAGGTAACTACCGAACGTCATGATGATGATAGTGAAATAAGCAAAGAATTATTATTACAAGCTTTCATTGAACTTTCAGAAAGTTTTGATTCTAAAAAGGAAGATGTTTAAAATTGAAGAAGGAAAATGAAATACTTAAAAATCAAATTGCTATTTATTCAAAAGAAAAGGATGAATTATCTTCTACTCTTATTTCAACAAAAAGAGATTTTGATGCCTATAGGATTGCTTGCAAAGCAAAATATCCTAAAATTGTTGAAAATGAGTTTTCTATATTAAAAACTAGAATAAATGATTTGGGAAATATTTTAAAATAATGTGTTTTTAACAGTACTAAATTAGAAGAAATGTTTTCAAAGAAGCACATGCATTCTCCTCATGCTAAACATGATAAAACATCTCATGCTAAAACTCCACATGTTCATCATGCAAACACATCTCATGTCAATCATGCAAAAACATCTCATGCTCATAAACCATATGCTCATTATGCTTTTAAATATGGAAGAATTTATAAATGTACTTATTGTGACCGAAATGGTCATTTAGCTAAATTTTGTTATGATCATATAAATAGTACCAATAATCATGTTTGGATTCGTAACACTAACGCATTAGAACCCAAGAAAATATGGGTACCAAAATCAAGTTTTAAATTATTTGATATAGGTACACACCAAGACTCCAAGACGTAAGAAGCGATGGTACCTTGATAGTGGTTGCTCAAGACATATGACATTGGACATCAACAATTTCGTAACCCTATCGAGGTACGTTGAAGGTGGCACCATCACCTTTGGAGACGACTCCAAGGGCACCATCATCGGTTAGGTAGCATTAAGATTAGTGCATCTCCTTTAATTGAAAATGTAGTTCTTGTTGATAGGCTTAAACATAATTTACTTAGTATTAGTCAACTATGTGATCGTGGTCTCAAAGTTGTTTCTGATGAATCTTCTTGCAAAATTTTGATTGTAAAACCAATGGATGTATTCTCACTGGATTTCGTGAAAATAATGTCAATATTATTGATATGCTTAATTTGGATTGCACTACAAAATATTTAAATGCTTTTGATGAGATTTCAAAGTTATGGCATAGAAGATTAGGCCATGCCTCTTTTGATCATCTTTCTAGAATAAATTCTAAGGAATTGGTGAAGGGTATTCCTTACTTAAAGTTTGAAAAAGACCGCATTTGTGGTGCGTGCCAACTTGGGAAACAAACCAAGTCTTCTTTCAAACCAATCAAGGATATCATGTCATCTAGGCCATTAGAATTGATTCACATGGATCTTTTTGGACCAACTAAAACTAAAAGCTTAAATGAAAATAGATATGTTTTTGTTTTAGTCGATGATTTCTCTCGTTTCACTTGGGTTTTCTTTTTGGAGCATAAAGATCAAACTTTTTTGCATCTTAAGATTTTTTGAAAAAGGGTTGAAAAAGAAAAAGGATTTTCAATTTTACGGATAAGAAGTGATAGAGGTGGTGAGTTTGTTAACCAACTCTTCATGACTTATTGTGATGAAAAAGGAATTAAGCATGAAATGTCATGTCCTAGATCTCCATAACAAAATGGTGTAATTGAATGGAAGAATAGAACTCTTCAAGAAATGGCTAGGACTATGATAAGTGAATACGGGCTCCCTCAATATTTATGGGCCGAGGCCGTAAACACCACATGCTACATATCCAATCGAATTTATTTGTGTAAAAATACTTTCAAAACTTCTTTTGAAATTTATCATTTAAGAAAACCAAATGTTTCATACTTTAAAGTTTTTGGATGCAAGTGTTTTGTTTTGAACACCAAAGATAATTTGGGTAAATTTGATGCTCAGGCTTATGAAGCAATCTTTGTTGGCTATTCTAGTACTAGCAAAGCATATAGAGTGCTCAAATAAATCATCTCTTACTATTAAAGAATCTATACATGTTAAATTTGAGGAATCTAATGCATTTGTTGAGAATGTTGTAGAGATTGACTCATTAGGTGAGGGCATGGAAAAAATATCCTTGAAGGACTCACCCATCCAAGAAGACAAGCAAGAACCTAATGGTGAAGTTCAAAAGGATGAAGTGAAACCATCACAACCACTTCCTAAAGATTGGAGATACGCCTCAAATCATCCCAAAGATCTCATCATAGGTGATGTATCGAAGGGGGTAACTACTCGCTCCAAACTCCATGATATGTGGGGGCATTATGCATTCATACCTCATTTTGAACCCAAAAACATCCTCGAAGCTGAGGGTGACTCATATTGGTTGCTTGCTATGCAAGAAGAGCTCAATCAATTTGAGCGCAACCAAGTTTAGCACCTTGTTCCTAGACCTCATGATAGACCAATAATTGGTACTAAGTGAATTTTTAAGAACAAATTGGATGAGTCAGGTAATGTTATTAGGAATAAGGCTAGGTTAGTGGCCTAAGGTTACACTCAAGTTGAAGGAATCGATTTTGAGGAGAACTTTGCACCCGTAGCACGGCTAGAAGCCATACGGAACATACTAGCTTATGCATCCTATAAAAATTTTAAACTTTTTCAAATGGATATAAAAAGTACATTTTTAAATAGTTTTATTGATGAGGAAGTATATGTTGAACAACCCCCCAGTTTTGTGGATCATATACATCCAAATTTTGTTTTCAAACTAGATAAAGCATTGTATGGTTTAAAACAAGCTCCAAGAGCTTGATATGAAAGGCTTTCTAGTTTTCTTTTATCAAATGATTTTGTTAAAGGTAAAGTAGATACTACATTATTTACTAAGCATATTGGTAGTGACATTCTTATAGTACAAATATATGTTGATGATATAATCTTTGGTTCCACTATTGAATTACTTTGTAAGGAGTTGAACAATGTATGCAACGTGAATTTTAGATGTCATTGATGGGTGAATTAAACTATTATCTTGGACTCCAAATCAAGCAAATGCGTGATGGAATTTTCATATGTCAAGCCAAGTACGCTAAGGAACTCATCAAGAAATTTGGGCATGAGGACTCAAAAATTTACAACACTCTCATGGCTACTACCACCAAGCTTGATAAGGATGACCAAGGTAAGTGTGTTGACATAAAATTATATAGAAGCATGATTGGTAGTTTGTTATATTTAACGGCTAGTAAGCCGGATATTATGTTTAGTGCGTGTCTTTGTGCTAGATTCCAATCATGTCCCAAAGAATCTCATTTAATTGTGGTAAAACGCATTATTTGTTATATTAAGGGCACTATTGGAATGGTTCTTTGGTATCCGAAGACCGGAAAATTCTCAATGACGAGTTTTTCGGATGCCGACTATGCGGGTTGTAGAGTGGATAGGATGAGTACTAGTGGAACATGTGAATTTCTTGATAATTATCTTGTTTCATGGTCTTCAAGAAACAAAATTCGGTAGCCCTCTCAACTGCCGAGGCGGAGTATGTTGCGGCGGGGGCTTGTTGTGCTCAAGTCCTTTAGATGAAATATACTCTCCTTGATTATGATTTGTGATTGAGATTTTAAGAATAAAAAGAATTAAAGTTCAGATTTCTTAGTCTCAATGCGAATCCGCTGTAGAAAGGGCTCAAGCGGGTCGTGATCCTCAGGGAAGGATGCGATGCAAGCGTTTCGACCCGATTCCTCTGTATCTTAAAAAATATAGAAAAGAGATTAGATTTGATATGAAAATATGATATTAAAGACGTGGTTTTGCTGATCTTCTACCACAACCCTATTGCATATTAAGACTCTTGATCATCATATTGGAATACATGGATTCTTATCCTAGATTTTTTTGGAAGACATGCAAGCAAGAGAAGCGATTTAGAATCTTACCAACATCACTCCTAAAAATCCAACACTTTTTATCCTAACATCTAAGCACAACACAAAAGAAGTTTTACCTTGAGGTTGCGTTGTCAAAGTTCTTAGATATAAAATGTGAAGAATTAATTAATGTTGTGATATTAGATTAGAACACCAATTATCGTTTAATCTTCAAGCATTCTACTTTAAACCTAGGGTTTCAAAAATTATCATCCATCAGACCAATGCTTAACTGCTCTAGGGTTGCTTTAAGAAATTCAGCAAACCACTAGAGAGAATTAGTTCATCATAATTTTTTTTATCTTTTCAATTTATTTATTTTTTTTATTGTTTAATAAGAGAGATTAGAGAAAGAAAGAAAGAAAACAAATCAGAAGATCGATAATTAGAAACCAAACCAGAGAGATCACAGAAATAAAATAAAATAGCTGAAAATTAAATGAAAGCAAAAAGTGACCTTTATTGCAGAATAATCTCCAGTTACAAAAGCTTCTTCTTCTCCACAACGTACATGAACAAGAGATACAAACTGGCAGAAATTTAAAGAAAATAGCTAGAAGAAACCCTAATACGTCTCTGGATGCCCTCTCTGCTGTGCCTGCAGGGATATTTATAGGTGCAGAAGGCGGTGGAGTCACAGATAAGATCGCGCCAAAAAGCTGTTGCCCTGTCTCATCTACACTGCCGCAGAATTGCGGCTTTTGCCGCGTTTCTGCGGCAGTTTGGTGACGTCTGGCCATGCGCTTTGGCGCGTGGCCTCTCCTGGTCCATCCATTTAGGCGCCTGCTTCTGGAAGCTGCATCCTGGCTCTTTATTCTGGATTTTTCGAGATAACTTAATAATCAAGTTACCTTGATCTCAAATATCCCAAATCTTCTATCCACGAATTTTCTTCTTATCTTGGGCTTTTATCCTCATCCTGCAAGTGTTTAGGGTTGGATAGAAGTCTATCCTTCCCTTATCTTTGATATTTGCAACTTTTAGCCCTTGTATTTGCATTTTGACTTCTTGTAATTGCGCTTTTGCACCTGGGCTTCAAACATGGGCTTGGATCTGGGCTTTTGGGCTCTTTTAAGCTTTATTTATTATTAAAATAATAATTCGAGGCCTGCACACATTAAATAACAAAATATTAATAAATGTGCATTATAATATGAATAAATGTGCAAATGTGATGGTAAATATGATGACAATTATGCATTTTTTACTACTAATCACACCCCCACACTTATCTTTTTGCTCGTCCTCGAGTAAAAATCAAAAAGAAAAAGAAAATCTAATCTAACTAACTCACTTTCGTAGGAATCACGGTTGCACTTAGCATGTGCAACAAGCCGTTAAACCCCTAGGTTACCCTAGAGGACGAGTATTGTCTCGTGAGGGTTTTCAGCGGATTACACCCACAAAATCCATAAAAAGAAAATATTTGAATTATTATTGAAGAGACTAAGTAGTCTATAAGTTTTAGGATCCTCATTTTTATTCATTCTTTAAACTTAGTCTTAATAAAGTTAATTGTTTTCCATTTTAGGTAAGAATTAAAATTGAATTTCTAATATAGTCTTTTTCGTTACCAAAAATCATATGCATCCTTATGTTTTTACTAGCAATTCCTTAACTAGGACTCTCATGCCTCTTTATTATTTTTATAACATCATCTAATTTTCGTTCGTGTAAGTATCAAGGCTTCTTGAGGCCCTCATACCTAACTAATTGACTATTAGATGTGTTAATATAATTTTTTTTTTTGGCATGTATAACTCATCTCATTTTCTTTCGTATAAGTATCAAGGCTTCTTTAGGGCCTCATACCTAACTAATTGACTATTAGATGTGTTAATACATGTATAATATTTCTCAGTTTTCTTAGGCTTTCTAATCCACCCATGTAGCGAACTTAAAGTCGGTGGCTCCCAAACGGTCGGCTTTAGGGCACCAGGTGAGAAAACACCTCGCGGACTCAAATTCGAATGAACTAGGCCACAAAACTAAGGACTTTATTTTTATTTAGAACTCTCCTTTAGGCGTGAATACTTATGCTTCTTGAGGCACATGTATCCAGCTTAATTGGTGATATTTTTTTTTTTTATGAGGCACAAGGTCTTTGTCTTAGAATCCTAGATATGTACTAGGAATGCACATTTCATTAAGGTAAAAATTAAGACTAACTAATTATTCAATTTCTCTTCCTATACCTAAAATTTAAACAATTTATTTATTTTGACCAAGTTTTTAGAAATCCTAATCATGATTTTCCTAATCCTTAAAACTAACTTAGATTTCTTTCAAAAAATAAGTCAAAATATTATCCTTTTTAAAAATTTTTTTTTATTGTATATTTTTTATTTTTTATTTTTTTCATATATATATATATATATATTTTTTTTATATATTACATACCCTTCCCCCACACTTGTTTCATGCATTGTCCCTAATGTATGAATGAAATGTATGGATGCATGAACTGGCAGAAAGATATAATCACCGATACAGTGGGTCAAAAAGACCCATCGCCGCATTAGCTTCCGGCACAGACTCCAAAAAGATTTTAAGACGTTGACCATTTACCTTGAATGCATTGCCATTTTTGGGGTCGTAGATCTCTATGGCTCCGTGTGGAAACACAGTCTTAACAATGAATGGCCCTGTCCATCTTGACTTCAACTTGCCGGGAAAGAGATGAAGTCTAGAGTTGTAGAGTAAAACTTTTTGTCCTTGGACAAAAGTTTTTCTCGTGATGAATTTATCGTGAAAAACCTTAACTCTATCCTTCGCAATCTTTGCATTGTCGTATGCATCATTCCTCAACTCCTCTAGTTCAGAAATTTGTAATTTCCGAAACTCACCGGCCTTATCTAAATCGAAATTTAGCTGCTTAATTGCCCTAAGGGCCCGGTGCTCTAGCTCGACAGGAAGGTGGCAAGCCTTTCCAAAGACCAGTCTGTAGGGAGACATTCCTAGAATCGTCTTAAAGGCAGTCCTATATGCCCATAGGGCATCCACCAGTTTGGTGGACCAGTCCTTCCTATTCTGATTCACAGTCTTCTCCAAAATGAGCTTGACATGCCTATTAGAAACTTCTACCTGCCCGCTAGTTTGAGGATGGTAGGGCGTAGACAACTTGTGAGTAATGGCATATTTTCGCATAAGAGCTTCAAAAGTTCTATTGCAAAAATGTGTGCCATTGTCGCTAATGATGGCTCGAGGGATTCCAAAGCGTGAGATGATATTATCTTTCAAGAATTTGACAACAACTTTGTTGTCATTTGTCTTGCAAGGGACAGCTTCTACCCACTTTGACATGTAGTCTATGGCCAACAAGATGTATTGGTGCCCAAACGAATTAGGGAAGGGTCCCATAAAATCGATGCCCCAAACATCAAAAAGTTCTACTTCTAGAATAGGATTTAGGGGCATCATATTTCGTTTGGAAATTCTTCCTATCATTTGACATCTTGTGCAAGTTTTGCAATACTCAAATGCATCTCTAAACACAGTTGGCCAATAAAAGCCACTTTGCAGAATTTTCTCGGCAGTTTTGCGGGGACCAAAATGTCCACCGCAAGCGAACTCATGACAGAAAGCTAGAACACTTCTAGTTTCCTCGTCGGGGACACATCTCCTAATGATTTGGTCGCTACAATATTTGAAAAGATAAGGATCTTCCCACATATAATACCGGACTTGAGACAAGAATCGGTATCTATCCTGTTTAGACCAATTAGGTGGTGTTTGGTTTGTGACTAAGTAATTTACTATGTCAGCAAACCATGGTTCCTTAGAGATGGCTAGAAGTTGCTCATCGGGAAAATTGTCATTGATGGGCAGCTCGTCAGAAGGTGCGTTTGGCACACGAGAGAGATGGTCAGCTACGACATTTTCGACACCTTTTTTATCTCGAATTTCGAGATCGAATTCTTGAAGGAGAAGGATCCAACGAATGAGTCGGGCCTTCGCATCTTTTTTAAGCATAAGGTATCGAAGAGCAAAATGGTCAGTGAAAATCGTGGTCTTGGTCCCAAGTAGGTATGGGCAGAATTTCTCCAAAGCGAACACTACTGCCAAGAATTCCTTCTCGGTTGTAGTATAGTTCATTTGGCCGTCATTGAGTGTCCTACTCGAATAATAGATCACGTGCTACTTGCTGTCCTTACGCTGTCCTAAGACAGCACCTATCGCAAAATCTAAGGCATCGCACATGATCTCAAAAGGCTTGGACCAGTCCGGAGGTGAGATGATAGGAGCAGAGATAAGTTCCACTTTCAATTTCTCCCATGCACTATGGCACCTATCATCAAAGATGAAGGACACGTCTTTAGCTAGAAGGTTTGTAAGGGGTCTAGCAATTTTGCTAAAGTCCTTAATGAACCTACGATAAAATCCAGCGTGTCCTAAGAAAGACCGAATGTCCTTCACGCATCGCGGAAGTGGAAGTTTCGCTATGATCTCCACCTTGGCCTTGTCTACCTTAATCCCTTCCCTAGATATCTCGTGACCCAGGACAATCCCATGTTGCACCATGAAGTGACACTTTTCCCAATTGAGGGTCAAGTTCTTTTCGGTGCACCTACTCAGCACTAGCTCCAAGTGATGGAGACACTGGTCAAATGAATTTCCATAGACGGAGAAGTCGTCCATGAAAATTTCTAAGAAACGCTCGACCATATCCGAAAACAGGCTTAACATACAACGTTGGAATGTGGCGGGGGCATTGCATAAGCCGAAAGGCATTCGACGGTAGGCAAATGTCCCAAATGGACATGTGAACGTTGTCTTCTCTTGGTCCTCCGGGGCTATAGGGATTTGGTTATATCCCGAATACCCGTCCAAAAGCAGCAGTAATACTCATGACCGGCTAATCTTTCCAGCATTTGGTCAATGAAAGGGAGGGGAAAATGATCTTTCCTAGTGGCTGCATTCAACTTGCGGTAGTTTATGCATACTCTTACCTTGGTAGGCAATCGTGTTTGCACTAACTCATGCTTGTCGTTCTCTACCACAGTAAAGCTAGACTTCTTAGGGACCACATGCATTGGGCTAACCCATTTGCTATCGAAAATGGGATAAATGATCCCATTATCTAACAGTTTCATTATTTCGGCGTGTACAGTCTCCTGCATGAGTGGGTTTAGCCTACGCTGTGGATCTCTCTTCGGTCTAACCCCTTCCTCTAGATGGATACGATGCTGGACTATCGTAGGGCTTAGTCCCTTGATATCTGCCATAGTCCAACCAATGGCTTCCCTATGTCTCCTAAGGGTTGCCAATAGGTCCTCCTCTTGCCTGTTGGTCAAATTAGATGCAACTATGACCGGTAACGTCTCTTGTTCACCTAGGTAGGCATACTTAAGATGTTTCGGCAAGGTTTTTAACTCCAAAGAAGGAGTTGGCTCGATGGGTGGAGGAGTTAAGCTAGAATCTCCCATCTCTATAGAACTCAGATTTGATTCCCATTCAATCTCATCAAGGCTGAGATCACTTGCTTCTAAATCTTCCTCTTCCTCTGACTCAAGTGTGATCTCCTCATTATGCTCACTCGTCATGTTTTCAATGAAGTTAACCTCAAAGGGTTGGTCGGTCACATCGTAGGGATGCTTACCTAGGTTGAAAACATTGACTTCCTTGGTCATATCCCCAAAAGTCAGTCTCATGGATCCATTTCTACAATTTATGATTGCATTTGCAGTTGCTAGGAACGGTCTTCCTAAGATGACGGGAGTTTGGGACCTAGGATTAGACACAGGTTGTGTCTCTAAGACAATGAAATCGACTGGGTAAATGAATTCTCCCACCCGTATGAGAACGTCATTGATCTCTCCCTTAGGAACTTTGATTGAGCGGTCAGCCAACTGAATAGTGACTTGGGTCGGGTTGAGTTCACCTAATCCAAGTTGTTGATATACGGAGAAAGGGAGCAAATTGATGCTAGCTCCTAAATCGAGGAGTGCTCGATTGATTTCGGCTCGACCTATGGTGCAAGAGATGGTGGGGCAACCAGGGTCCTTATACTTAATAGGGATCTGGTTGGACAATAGCTCACTAATGTTGGTGGCTAGAAAAACCTTCTTAGGCACATTAGTCTTTCTTTTCTTGGTGCACATGTCCTTAAGGAATTTGGCATAACTAGGGACATGTTGGATTGCATCAAGAAGTGGAATGTTGAGCCTAACTTGATTGAACACCTCTAATAATTTCTCCATATGTGCATTGTTGTTGCTTCTAAGCCTATTTGGAAATGGAGCTATAGGCTGGTGCACCTGTCCTGCTGACTTTTCAACTTCAGTTTCATTGGAGCTGGGTGGAGAGGGAGTGGAGCTAGATGGAATGGATGAGTGAGATGGATCCTGTGGCATGGATACTTGATTATCAACTTGTTTCCCCGATCTGAGTGTATGAACCATGTGACACTGATTTGGGTCTTGAGCCTCATTGGCTGGCCTAGGATTCCTAGGATTTGGCAATGGCTGACTCGGTAGGGTACCCCTCTGTCTTTCTTGCTGATTTAATTGGACCTCTATCCTGGTAAAGACTTGAGCTAGTGTGTCATGGCTTTTAACAAGAGTGTCCACCTTTCTTTCCATGTTTGAAAGCCTTGTTTCCATTTGTGAATATTGGAAAGATGGTGGAGGATTTTGACTAGGAAAACTTTGCTGATAGGGCGGATTTTGGAAATTGTTGGAGAATTTGGGCCTAATTTGATCATTGTTGCTTGGGCCCCATGAAAAATTGGGATGATTTCTCTAACCAGGATTGTAGGTGGGTGAATAAGGATTGTTGGCGGGCCTTGTGAAGGCCGCACTCATAAGTTCGGGCAAGCTTTGATGCGCGAAAAAGATAGGACATTCCTCGAACACATGGTTCAATCTTGACAATAAGTACAGCCCGCCGAAGATGTTGGGCTGACTTGGTTCATAGAGACTGGCTCTTTAGTTTCAAGGGCCTCTAGTCTTCGCATAACAGCAGCTAACTTAGCATCGGTTGCTATGTTGGCCTCAATGGAATAGATACCTCCTTTAGAAGAAGTATGGTCATTAGTCCTAAATTTTTCCGGAGTAGGTTCCCATTGGATGGTATTTTCAGCTAATTCCTCATACAATTCCCATCCTTCATTTTCGTTCTTCTTCATAAATCCTCCTTGGCACATGGATTCTAACAATGTTTTAGTTTGATATTCTAATCCATCATATAGAACTTGGCAAAGTCGCCATTTCTCTATCCCATGGTGAGGGCATTGGGCAAGAAGGTCCTTAAAACGTTCGAAATATTTCCAAAAAGGCTTATTTGCTGTTTGCTTAAACTGTAGGATATTCTTCCTAATCAGTGCAGTCTTGTGAACGGGATAAAATTTCTTTAAGAAGGCCTTAACGAAATTATCCCAAGAAGATATAGAACCGACCTCTAGACTGTAGAGCCATTTCTTTGCTAAATCCTTCAAAGCAAAGGGGACAAACCTAAGTTTGATGTCATCTTTTCCTAACTTAGGAATATTCATCATGAGACATACTTCCTCAAATTCCCTTATGAAGAAGTATGCATCCTCGGAGTCAAGTCCATGAAATTTCGGAAGGGTGTTGATGTATTGTGGCTTAAGCTCAAATGGGTCAACACCTTCATCGTTAAGCTTGATGTAAGAAGGAAGAGAAGTCCTGATAGGATAGATCCTATCTTGGAGTGATGGCGGTTGTGCCATGTGTGAGTCGGGATTGAGCTCGGGTGGTGAACTAGTTCTAGTTAGCCTGGATGTAAGTGGGTCTCTCGACCAAGCGGGCATGCACAATCAGCAAACAAGTTCACCCAATCAATCAATAAAAAAGAAAAACAATCAAAAATCCTAATCTAGGGTAAGCCTTGACCTAGACGACTCCTAACTTTAGACTGTCCTTAGGAGGTCTAATGTCGACGTTAACCACAAGCTAATCGGCCAGGTAGGTGGCAAGACCGGTGGGAGGTTTTCCGTCAGAGACGTTCCTTAATTAAATAACCACCGTTCTTCGGGCTTTCGGCCCTCAATCCCCTGCCTAGACACCGATTTGACAAGAGTTAATTTCGAACAATTTTCCTCCTTCGGTCAATCTCCTATTGAGTCCGAGTTAACCTAGGGCCAACGTCTAGTCAAATTTTACTTAAGGTTAGGGTTGTGAGTGTGACGGATATGATTTGTGGGCCAAGGAAGGGTGATGAAATCCCCACCTTATCTTGCTTATGGGTTATGCCCCTAAGATGAATTAGTGTACGTGTAAAGCTGTAGAAAAGTAATCACTCAAGAAAGCAGTAAACAACCAAGAGTGTTTCCTAATCTATATGCTATGCAAACGTACCTTGTCGCCAGCACTCTTCAACAGAATTAAAAAGAATTAAAATAGACACGTGCCCTAAATGCAAGAGTCTAAAATTTTTTTTTTTTTATTTTCAACGAATGGGTTAATGTTATTAGTTAGCAGTTGCAGAGTGATAACAGAGAAATTTAATCACAGCAGTAAGCAAATTTTGCAATGCAGAGCAACCTGCAGAAAAGCAGGTTAGTAGTTCACTACAATTGCCGCAATTTTGCGGCTTTTGCCGCAAATTTACGGCAAATTGGTAGGTCCTGGTGCTCTGCCTTCGAGGGCAGAGGCACTGGGTTGCTGTATGTCCTTGCTGCTGCTCTGTTTTCCTGTTCTCTGTATCTGCAAACAGAAAGAATTAAAAAATGATTAGAAAGAGGAAATCGTGTCGTTCCTTCCCGGCAACGGCGCCAATAATTTGATTGAGATTTTAAGAAAAAAAAGAATTAAAGTTCAGATTTCTTAGTCTCAATGCGAATCCGCTGTAGCAAGGGCTCAAGCGGGTCGTGATCCTCAGGGAAGGATGCGATGCAAGCGTTTCAACCCGATCCATCTGTATCTTCAAAAATTTAGAAAAGAGATTAGATTTGATATGAAAATATGATATTAAAGACGTGGTTTTGCTGATCTTCTACCACAACCCTATTGCATATTAAGACTCTTGATCATCATATTGGAATACATGGATTTTTATCCTAGGTTTTTTGGAAGACATGCAAGCAAGAGAAGAGATTTAGAATCTTACCAACATCACTCCTAAAAATCCAACACTTTTTATCCTAACATCTAAGCACAACACAAAAGAAGTTTTACCTTGAGGTTGCGTTGTCAAAGTTCTTAGATATAAAATGTGAAGAATTAATTAATGTTGTGATATTAGATTAGAACACCAATTATCGTTTAATCTTCAAGCATTCTACTTTAAACCTAGGGTTTCAAAAATTATCATCCATCCGACCAATGCTTAACTGCTCTAGGGTTGCTTTAAGAAATTCAGCAAACCACTAGAGAGAATTAGTTCATCATAATTTTTTTATCTTTTCAATTTTTTTTTTTATTGTTTAATAAGAGAGATTAGAGAAAGAAAGAAAGAAAACAAATCAGAAGATCGATAATTAGAAACCAAACCAGAGAGATCACAGAAATAAAATAAAATAGCTGAAAATTAAATGAAAGAAAAAGTGACCTTTATTGCAGAATAATCTCCAGTTATAAAAGCTTCTTCTTCTCCACAACGTACATGAACAAGAGATACAAACTTGCAGAAATTTAAAGAAAATAGCTAGAAGAAACCCTAATACGTCTCTGGATGCCCTCTCTGCTGTGCCTGCAGGGATATTTATAGGTGCAGAAGGTGGTGGAGTCACGGATAAGATCGCGCCAAAAAGCTGTTGCCCTGTCTCATCTACACTGCCACAGACTTGCGGCTTTTGCCGCGTTTCTGCGGCAGTTTGGTGACGTCTGGCCACGCGCTTTGGCGCATGGCCTCTCCTGGTCCATCCATTTGGGCGCCTGCTTCTGGAAGCTGCATCCTGGCTCTTTATTCTGGATTTTTCGAGATAACTTAATAATCAAGTTACCTTGATCTCAAATATCCCAAATCTTCTATCCACGAATTTCCTTCTTATCTTGGGCTTTTATCCTCATCCTGCAAGTGTTTAGGGTTGGATAGAAGTCTATCCTTCCCTTATCTTTGATATTTGCAACTTTTAGCCCTTGTATTTGCATTTTGACTTCTTGTAATTGCGCTTTTGCACCTGGGCTTCAAACATGGGCTTGGATCTGGGCTTTTGGGCTCTTTCAAGCTTTATTTATTATTAAAATAATAATTCGAGGCCTGCACACATTAAATAACAAAATATTAATAAATGTGCATTATAATATGAATAAATGTGCAAATGTGATGGTAAATATGATGACAATTATGCATTTTTTACTACTAATCAATTTGCATTATGACCATATTAAAATATTTTGTGATAATACTAGTATAATTCATATGACTAAGAATGCAAATCAACATAGTAAGACCAAGCACATTGAGATTAGATATCACTTCCTTAGAGATCATTTTGAGAAAGGTGATATTGATATTGATTATGTTTCTACTAATTTTCAACTTGCCGATATTTTCACTAAACTACTTGACTACAATATATTTTCTTTTATATGTTGTGAACTAAATATTTGTGCTGTTGAATAAGGAAGTTTTCTTACTATCATATCCCTTTTTGATGTATGACAAAAAGGGGGAGAAATATGTGTTGTTTATTTTGCTATAGTGTAGTTATGTTTGGTGTTTTGTTTTACAAAAATGTTTGTAATTTCAAAATTCAAAATTCTCACATAATAAGTTGTTTTATACTTGTTTAATATAGCATTATTTGAGGGGGAGTTTTTACCTCCCTTTTATATCTGGTGTTATAGCTTATATGTTTTGTGATCATCAAAAAAGGGGAGATTGTTGGCCCAAAAGGTTACACTCTCCATCTATATATGTTTTGATGATAACAAAACCTATAAAAGCTATTTGGTACTAATAAGTTGTTCTAAAATGAATTTCAGGTTTGTACAACTCTTGATGGATTTAAGCATATTGCAAGGTTAATGGCGCTAAAAGCATGTTGATAGGTTGATGGCGCAAGAGGACTCTTTCATAGAAGAGGAGGCACTAGAAAAGGAGGCTCTAGCTCGGCAACACGGTTCAGAGACTTCTTTTTACATAGTTTTTATATTTTAGTTTGTTAAAGGATAGTATATAGTGTTGAAGCTCAAATTCTCCACACACACAAAATTGCACATGTTTTTTCAAAAGATTATTTTTGTCTCCTATATAAAATATTTTAATAGACCTATTTCAGTATTTGCAAACTCAATTTGTTGTAGTTTACTAAGTCTTAACAAAAATCATTTTTGAAAATAAACTTATCTTCAAAAACATTTCCCTTTAAATTCTGTTTGACCTGTTGCGGTCGACCAGACGATCGACCGGCTCCATTACAGGTCAGAATGGTCGACCGCAGTTCTGATCGTTGGGTGCATGCATGTGTGCACGTTATCCGGTCGACCGGGCGGTCGACCGGACCCCATGTCGGGCGACCGAGCGGTCGACCGATTGACTGCACCCAACTCTCTGTTTGGGACGGTCGACCGGGCAGTCGACCGGAGCCTGCCAACAGTCAAAAGATTTTGAAAACTAGTCGATCGGTCGGTCGACCGTGAGTGTATTATTAGCCAAACGGCTAGTTTTTTAAACATGTTTTAAAACGTGTTTTTATTCTCCAAATGAGGTTTAAGTCTGGTTTTGAGTCTTATCTTTCCTGATTAGTCAAAATTATTGTTTACCCTTTAATCCCTACCTTTATCCTATAAATAGGGGTGGATGGGGTTGAGGAGAAACACAACAACATTTGCAAAAGAAATCAAAGCTTGAGTATTCTTGAAAGAAGTTTTTATTCTCAGTTTTTGTGCTCTAATCTCTGATTTTTCTCTGAAGTTTTTGAATCAAAACACTCTTCTACTTTATTTTATTTTTCACTTACAAACCTTGAGCTTCAATCGTATGCATTATTCTCTAGGGTTTTGTAAAGAAAAGTTTTTCAAAAGAGAGTTTGTGGTCTTTTGATCACCAAGTGATTATTGCATTTGTGACTCTACTCCCTCTGGACTAGAGGAGTGTGAGTGAGGAGTTGGGTACTGTTGGCCCAAGAGGTTACACTCTCTTGTTTGTGTTTTTGATGATGACAAACCAAATAAGAGCTATTTGGTACTAATGAATTTATTCAAAATAAGTTTCAGGTTTTGTACCATGTTTGGAGACCATTAGCTTAGCTTTTGCAAGAACTTCTAAGGTTCACATAGCAAGGAAGGCAAATTGCACAATCAAGGAAGGATCATAGAAGAGAAGGCACTAGCAAGGCATTGGATGGCTCAAAGACTTGAAGATTGCTCTAAAAGTATTTAATCATTGTATTTTTAGTTTTATAGTTTGTTAAAGAATAGTGGATAGGTTTGAAGCTCTATCACACACGTTTTTGCGCACAAGTTTATTCCAAAACGTTTTCTAATATTTTATACAAAAACATTTTGTATACAAGATTTTGTCTACATTTATATTTTTATGTTTTATACTAATCTATGTTCAAAAGTATTTTTGTCAAAAACAAAATCTCCTTTATATTCTTTCAAAAACCTGATTTTTAACCTGTTCCGGTCGACCGACCGGTCGACTGATTCTATGTCAGGATTGACCGGTCGACCGTGCAGTCGACCGAGGAACTGGCAGGTGCACGTATCCGTGTGCATATCTGCCGGTCGACCGTGCAGTCGACCGACTGTAAGTCACTCTGCTCTCGGCTAAAATGAGTCGACCGGGCGGTCGACCGCTGGCCTGCAACGGTCATATTTTTTGAACTTGCGGTCGACCGACAGAGCCGTTTGAACAGTAACGGGCATTTTTTTGAGCTGTTTATTTTTGTCTTTTTCTCACTTAAGTGAGTTTAAATGACTTGCTTTGGCTTTAATACATTCTGATTAGCCTTAAAAATGTTTTATCTTCTAACCCTAGCCCTCTCCTATAAATAGGGGTGTTTGGGGAGAGATTGGTTCACCTAATTATTATAAGAAAAATTCAAAAGTTTAAGGCATTCAAAAGAGCTTGGTTTCTTGGTTTTTGTGCTGAAATTCTCTCTCATTTTCTGAAGTGTTTTTCAAGAATTCTCTGATTTCATTTTCTTTTCTCTTTACACACAAGAGCTTCATTCCTACTCATTGTTCTCTAAGGACCTTTTGTAAGGGAAGAGACAATTGAAAGAGAGAGTTTGTGGTCTTTTGACTACTCAGAAATTCCTTATACTTGAGATTGTGGAGTTGGGTACTCCATTGTATTTGTGATCTTTGTGATAGTGGAAGTAGCTAGAATCCTTCTGGGGAAGGCGGGAGTAGAGCTGGGTGCTCGAACCTCGATAACATATCTTTGTGTTTGCGATCGGTTTACTTTTCCTTGTCATTACTTATTGCTTGAGATTGTCATTGCCATATTCTTTTTCTTTCATATTGTCAATCATTATCCCATACAACAAGGTTGCATTGCGTACCTCTAACTCATTTTACGAGGAAGCCGGAGAAAGGAGTTCAGAGCCCTTAATAGGGAATTCGGCTCTTAGTCTTGTTTTGGGAGATTGTTGCATTACATTTGCATCATAATTTTTAATTTGCTCTTTGATTAGCATCATCACCTATTCATCCCCCCTCTAGGTGATTTTCAATTGGTATCAGAGCTTGGACTCTAGGTTTTGGCTTAACATCCATAGAGAGATCCTTAAAATTTGCTAATCAACATTTCTCATTTCATTCATTCATCACTAGTAAACATGGCCGATAACATTAAATCCCCACCTAAATTTGATGGACTCAACTTCCCTATTTGGAAGGTTAGGATGACTATCTTTTGCAATCATTAGGTAGTTTAGTGGCTAAGTCCTTGACCAAACCCTATGTAGCACCGATAGTGATGAGAGCACATGGACCGACTTCAACTTTAGAGAATATGAGGCTAACTCTAAGGCCCAAAACTCCCTTTTAACCGCCTTGAATGAGGATGACCTTACACGGGTAATTCATTGCCAATCCGCCTATGAGATTTGGCAACACTTATTGGTCACACATGAAGGGACTTCACAAGTCAAGAGAGCTAAGATAGATCTCTTGAGGTCTCAATATGAATCATTTAAAATGCTTGATGATGAATCTATTGATTGTATGATTACTAGATTCACTAAAATCACAAATGGTCTTTCTTCCTTAGGTGACGACATCTCCAACGATCAAAAGGTGCGCAAAGTGATTCGGGCTCTTCCTCCATCTTGGGAGATAAAGGCCACCACCTTGAAGGAATTGAACGACAAAGATGAGATGGACATCATTAGTCTCATTGGGAACCTAAAGACCCATGAGATGGAGAAGAAAGCAAGAGAAGAGGCCGCTCCAACAAAGAAGAAGTCCATAGCTTTCAAGTCTTCATCCACTCTTGAAGACGATGTAGAAGATGAAGAAGAAGATGAGGAGCTCTCCCTCCTTGTGCGAAATGTCAAAAGGATGTACCGGAGGAACAAGCTCAACTTCCGGAGAAAATTTGAAGGCAAAGAGGAGAGGAAAATTATATGCTACAATTGCCGAAAGCCCGGACACATCATGGCGGATTGCCCGGAGTTCAAGAAGAAGATGATCTCCTCCTTCAAGCCAAAGAAATCAGAAGAAAAGAAAGCGTATAAGGCAACTTGGGATTCAGAAAGCGAGTCCGAGGAAGAGGCGGATGTAGCAAATATGTGTTTCATGGCAAACACACCTAAGGTAACCCCTCAACCCTTGATGATGAAGATGATGAATTAAGTAAGGAAGTTCTTGTACATGCTTTTGTTGAACTTTCTGAAACTTATGATAACAAGAAAATTGAATGCTTTAAATTGCAAAAAGAAGTTGCTTTTCTCAAAAATCAACTTGCTATGGTTTCTAAAGAAAAGGATGACATTTCTTCTAATCTCATTTCTATTCAAAATGAGTTTAATGCCTACAAGGTTTCTTGTAAGGAAAAATCTCCTATTGTTGATGAAAAAGAAATTTCCTCTTTAAAAACTAAAATAGTTGATTTTGAAAAAGTTTTGAAAGATTGTGCTTTTACACTAAGAAACTTGAAGAAAAATTTTCTAAAAAGCACACCCCTCATGCTCACACTACACATAACACTTCTCATGCTAAATCTTTTCATGCTCACAACTCCCATGCTCACAAATCACACACTCACTATGCTTTTAAATATGGTAGAGTATATAGAGCACATATTGACTGGTAAAAATGGACATTTAGCTAAGTTTTGTTATGATCAATTAAATAGATCCAATAATCTTGTTTGGGTTCATGGCTCTAACCCTCAAGGACCCAAGAAAATGTGGGTACCAAAATCAAGTCCTAAATTGTTTGATGTAGGTACACACCAAGGCTCCAAGACATAGGGAGCGGTGGTACCTTGATAGTGGTTGTTCAAGACACATGACGTGGGATATCAACAACTTTACAACCCTATCAAGGTACATGGAAGGTGGCTCCGTCACCTTCGGGGATGACTCCAAAGGGACTATCATCGGTATAGGTAACATTCAAATTGGTGCATCTCCTATTATTGAGAATGTTGTTTTAGTTGAAGGTTTGAAACATAATTTGCTTAGCATTAGTCAATTTTGTGATCGTGGACTTAAAGTTATTTTTGATGATTGTTCTTGCAAGATTTTTGATATTAAAACAAATGATTGTATTCTCACCGATTTTCGTGATGATAATGTTTATATCATTGACATGCTTAATATTGAGTGTTCTACTAAATGCTTAAATGCTTTTGATGAAAATTCTTGGCTTTGGCATAGAAGATTAGGACATGCTTCTTTTGAACATCTTTCTAGGATTAATTCAAAGGAATTGGTGAAGGGTATTCCTTACTTGAAGTTTGAGAAAGACCGCATTTGTGGTACGTGCCAACTTGGGAAACAAACCAAGTCTTCCTTCAAACCAATCAAGGATATCATGTCAACTAGGCCTTTAGAATTAATTCATATGGATCTTTTTGGACCTACTAAAACTAAGAGTTTAAATGGTAGTAGATATGCATATGTTTTGGTTGATGATTTTCCCGTTTCACTTGGGTTTTCTTTTGGAACACAAAGATCAAACCTTTTCTTATTTTAAGATTTTTTGAAAAAGGGTTGAAAAAGAAAAGGTTTTCCGATTTTGAAAATAAGGAGTGATAGAGGTGGTGAGTTTGTAAACCAACTCTTCATGACTTATTGTGATGAAAAGGGAATTAAGCATGAAATGTCTTGTCCTAGAACTCCACAACAAAATGGAGTTGTAGAAAGGAAAAATAGAACACTTCAAGAGATGGTTAGGACAATGATAAGTGAATACGACCTCCCTCAATATTTATGGGCCGAGGCCGTAAACACCGCATGCTATATATATAACCGTATTTATTTGTGTAAAAATTCTTCCAAAACATCTTTTGAAATATATCACTCTAGAAAACCTAATGTTGCTTATTTCAAAGTTTTTGGATGCAAGTGTTTTGTTTTAAATACTAAAGAGAATTTGGGTAAATTTGATGCTAAGGCTTATGAAGCAATTTTTGTTGGATATTCTACAACTAGTAAAGCTTATAGAGTATTCATTAGATCTTCTCGTACCATTGAAGAATCCATGCATGTTAAATTTGAAGAATCTAATGTGATTGTTGAGAATGTTGTAGAGATTGAACCATTAGGTGAAGACATGGAGAGACTATCCTTGAAGGACTCACCGCTCAAGAAGAAAAGTAAGAATCTATTGGTGATGTTCAAGAGGATAAAGAGGAAAGCTCTCAACCGCTTCCTAAAGCTTGGAGATACGCTACAAATCATCCTAAGGAGCTCATCTTGGGTGATGCATCTAAAGGAGTCACAACGCTCCAAACTCCAGACCTATGTGGTAACCTATGCTGTAACTTTGTCTTCATTTCTCATTTGAACCCAAAGGCATTCTCGAAGCCGAGACGGACCCATATTGGTTGCTTGCCATGCAAGAGGAACTCAATCAATTTGAGCGCAACCAAGTTTGGCACCTGTTCCTAAACCCCACGATAGACCAATAATTTGTACTAAGTGGATCTTTAGAAACAAGATGGATGAGTCCGGAAATGTCATTAGGAATAAAGCTAGGTTAGTGGCCCAAGGTTACACTCAAGTTGAAGGAATTGACTTTGAGGAGACCTTTGCACCCGTAGCACGGCTTGAAGCCATACGGATGACACTAACTTTTGCATCTTTCAAAAATTTTAAACTTTTTCAAATGGATGTAAAAAGTGCATTTTTGAATGGTTTTATTAATGAAGAAATTTACGTTTCTCAACCTCCCGGTTGTGTGATCATGTCATCCCGATTTTTTTTTTAAACTTGATAAAGCTTTATATGGATTGAAACAAGCTCCTAGAGCTTGGTATGAAAGGCTTTCTAGTTTTCTTATTTCAAATGATTTTATTAAAGGCAAAGTAGACACCACTCTATTCACTAAGCATGTTGATAATGATATATTAATTGTGCAAATTTATGTTGATGATAATTTTTGATTCTACTAATGAGATTTTGTGCAAGGATTTTGAAAAGGTAATGCAACTTGAGTTTGAAATGTCTTCAATGGGTGAGCTCAATTTCTTCCTTGGACTCCAAATCAAGCAATTGCAAAACGGGACGTTCATAAGTCAAGCCAAGTACGCAAAGGAACTTGTAAAGAAGTTTGGACTTGAAGGCTCAAAGACTTGCAACACTCCCATGGCAACTACAACCAAGCTTGATAAAGATGACCAAGGTAAAATGTTGATATTAAATTATATAGAAGCATGATAGGAAGTCTTTTATATTTAACGGCAAGTAGGCCGGATATCATGTTTAGTGTGTGTCTTTGTGCTAGATTTCAATCGTGTCCTAAAGAGTCCATCTTATTGCGGTAAAACGCATTATTCGTTATATTAGGGCACTATTGGGATGGGTCTATGGTATCTGAAAACCGGAGATTTCTCAATGACGAGTTATTCGGATGCCGACTATGCGGGTTGTAGAGTAGATAGAAAGAGTACTAGTGGGACATGTCAATTTCTTGGTAATTGTCTTGTTTCATGGTCCTCTAGGAAACAAAATTCCGTAGCACTCTCAACCGCCGAGGCGGAGTATGTTGCCGCAGGGGCTTGTGTGCACAAGCACGTCCTTTGGATGAAACATACTCTCCTTGATTTTGATTTGCATTTTGATCATATAAAATATTTTGTGATAATACTAGTACTATACACATGACTAAGAATGCAAATCAACATAGTAAGACCAAGCACATTGAGATTAGATATCACTTTCTTAGAGATCATTTTGAGAAAGGAGATATAGATATTGATTATGTTTCCACGGATTTACAACTAGCCGATATTTTCACTAAACCACTTGATTTTGCTAGATTCTCGTTTATTTGTGGAGAACTTAATGTTTGTGTTATTGAATAGACATGTTTTTCATAACCCTTTTTGATGTATGACAAAAGGGGGAGAATAAGTTTTACATGGGACAAAAATAAGTTCATTTGGTCTTGGTTCCATATGAATTTATATGTTTTGGTTTTATGAGTTTTTGTTATGAGTCTTGTGTTTTATGAATTTGAGGACTCTTGTATTTTGTGTTTTATTGGTATTGTTTCAATTGGTTTCAATTGGCATCCAGAGTATGTTTTTGTGTTTTTAATAAATTCTTGTGTTTTTCATATAGCAAAATATAGCATAATTTGAGGGGGAGTCTTCTCCTCCCCCATTTTTTGTCTATAGCCTATTTGTTTTGTCATCATCAAAAAGGGAGAGATTGTTGGCCCAAGAGGTTACACTCTCTTGTTTTGTGTTTTGATGATGACAAACCAAATAAGAGCTATTTGGTACTAATGAATTTATTCAAGATAAGTTTCAGGTTTTGTACCATGTTTGGAGACCATTGGCTTAGCTTTTGCAAGAACTTCTAAGGTTCACATAGCAAGGAAGGCAAATTGTACAATCAAGGAAGGATCATAGAAGAGAAGGCACTAGCAAGGCATTGGATGGCTCAAAGACTTGAAGATTGCTCTAAAAGTATTTAATCATTGTATTTTTAGTTTTATAGTTTGTTAAAGAATAGTGGATAGGTTTGAAGCTCTATCACACACGTTTTTGCGCACAAGTTTATTCCAAAACGTTTTCTAATATTTTATACAAAAACATTTTGTATACAAGATTTGTCTACATTTATATTTTTATGTTTTATACTAATCTATGTTCAAAAGTATTTTTGTCAAAAACAAAATCTCCTTTATATTCTTTCAAAAACCTGATTTTTAACCTGTTCCGGTCGACCGACCGGTCGACTGATTCTATGTCAGGATTGACCGGTCGACCGTGCAGTCGACCGAGGAACTGGCAGGTGCACGTATCCGTGTGCATGTCTGCCGGTCGACCGTGCAGTCGACCGACTGTAAGTCACTCTGCTCTCGGTTAAAATGGGTCGACCGGGCGGTCGACCGCTGGCCTGCAACGGTCATATTTTTTGAACTTGCGGTCGACCGACCGGTCGACCGACAGAGCCGTTTGAACAGTAACGGGCATTTTTTCTGAGCTGTTTATTTTTGTCTTTTTCTCACTTAAGTGAGTTTAAATGACTTGCTTTGGGTTTAATTACATTCTGATTAGCCTTAAAAATGTTTTATCTTCTAACTCTAGCCTCTCCTATAATAGGGGTTTGGGGAGAGATTGGTTCACCTAATTATTATAAGAAAAATTCAAAAGTTTAAGGCATTCAAAAGAGCTTGGTTTCTTGGTTTTTGTGCTGAAATTCTCTCTCATTTTCTGAATTGTTTTTCAAGAATTCTCTGATTTCATTTTCTTTCTCTTTACACACAAGAGCTTCATTCCTACTCATTGTTTCTAAGGACCTTTTGTAAGGGAAGAGACAATTGAAAGAGAGGAGTTTGTGGTCTTTTGACTACTCAGAAATTCCTTGTACTTGAGATTGTGGAGTTGGGTACTTGATTAGTACACAATATTGCATATTTTACATCATAATCCCATGCATATTACAAATAAATATGTGATTTTTACTCTTCTCCTCTACATATTTGCAGGTACACACTTAATGGAGAGATTTCCAATAATCACTTAATAACAATAATTAAGTGATTAATCAAGATTAAAGATAAAGCCAAATTCAAATCCAGATCCAGAAAGATCCGCCCAACAAACGAAGATTCTAGATATACCAGTGGCTACAACCTTGTAAATAATCTCCACCAGAAAGTTGTTAGCAACGGCCACAAAAGTGCCGCGATTGCGGCGGATCCACCGCAAAATTCGGGCCGTTGGATCTCAGATTTGCGCCAACAAACTAGGCTCTCGAAGGTTCTCATCCATGCTATAAATACTCCATGAAGACCTGCGTACAAAAACTGAATGGAGAAGAGAGGAGATTAGTTTAGTTGTTGTAATTTTCATGTATTTTCTCTTTAGGTTTGTTCTTTAGATCCCTCTTCTTCTTCCTAGATTCAATGTAAAAGAGAGTGATTGTGAGGGAGAGAGCTTGTGTAATCAAGGGTGACACTTGAAGCAACAAGGATTGATCCATCCTCCTTCCTCTACTTGAAGCTTGGTTCTAGTTCTATGTGCTTTCTTTAATTGCTTTCTTTATTTGCTTTGTTTACTTCTTGCAATTTACTTCATGCTTTCTTGTATTTTTCTTATGGCTTGTTGTAGCTAATTCCTTCTCCATGTACTA